>JARHVA010001315.1:5000-62500 GCA_037957365.1 Torreya grandis
AGTGATTAGTTAGTGCAATATATTATAGCAATGGTTAGATATTTAAAAGTTAGACTAGGTGGAATACATTATACAATGGTTGTTAGTGGTTAAATGATCAATTACATATTTGGTAACTATTTCGATTTGTATATAAAATTCTGTTGTTCTTCACTAATATGATTAAAGCATTCAGTCAATCAATTCCTTCATTGGTATTAGAGCTTGATCTAGATCATGGTGCAAGTAACGTGACTGATCATGATTTGTCATGGTTTGGATTCGATCATTGTTGTGCGATAGGGAATTTGATGCTGAACTCTACCAAAATAATGACCCCTATTATCTATAACATGCCTTGAGTGGTAAGTTATTTGTTTTCAAAATATGTAGTTTTGATTATGAGAAGATTCCCCATCTTCAAAAGGAGTAAAAGTTATAGAAGGGTAATTTTTGCTTCAATATACAAGGCATGGGTTAGCCCTAGAATCCATTGATTTATTAATGCTTGTAGTCCACCACTGGTATCTCTCCAATCACATCCTGAATCACTTCTTGAATATCACTTACTTTATATTCTCTTCCATTTGATATAACACCTATATATTTATGTTTCATCTTGCTTTACCAAAAAATAGCCTTGGTGAAATAGTTGTACTAGTCTAGATTGTGAGAGTAAGTACTATGTTTATACCACTTATGGCACTAGAATTTATATCCATTACTACTTGGGTAGCTCATGAAAGAGAGAAAATCAATGTGCATAAGCAAAATAAATATTGATGAGTGTTGAAATGAGTAGCAAAGCATACCAAGACTGGGACGTGTACATCAGCACATCTAAAGCCCAGATTACATTGAAGTCTTACCCCCAAAGGCAAGCCAGATCTACAAGGTAACCTGGATGCCTCTCTATCATGGAACAAACAATTCATACCTTGGTGTCAACCATCACCCTCCATCTATCTGTCAACACGTCATATCAACTTCAACGTCCTTCACATCCACCTAGGCTCATCAACTCTATTATTCCATATGTCCAGTTATCCTCTCACATGTCATATTGCTTTTGGTTTTTAAGTTAGGAATTTTATTTTCTCTAATTAAAGATTTAAAACATCAAGTTATGCTTATAGTTATTAAAGTCAAAGACAGAGTTTTTAAGTTGTCAAATTAGTATATGGTCACATCATTATTTAAGAGTCTTTCATTAATTTTGTAGGTCCACTGTCAACTTAAGTTTAAACTCAAATCTAGAGTCAAAGATGTGTTTTCCAAAGTTATTAAATATGTAAAAAATTCATAATTAGTCGAACCGTTAGTTTTATGTCCAAATTGCCAAAATCAAAGTCAAAAATATCTTGTATGGATGCATTATTGGGATAACCCAACGTCTTGAGTTGTATGAATTAGTGGGAGAGTTTTGTCCTAAAAAATGACATGTGTATGAGATTCATTAAGATATTGGTTGAATAATCAGCTTATTTTACTAGAGGTTGGAGGATACACAAAGGATGAAAGACATTTGGCATCCTCTTGTGAGTCGCCTACGATGGGGTTGAATCATTGCTATGGTGACAAATTTTGGTGTGTTTTTTTTATTGTTTGTAGTGTGTTTTTCAATATGCTACTAAGCACTATTTTCTAATTTGGTACCTCCTAAAAAGAATGTTATGGGAATAAAAAGCACTAAAGTAGAGCTTGGTTCTTGGAAAAGGGTTTTTGGTAATCCAAGAAACCATTGAAGTGTAGTAGAAACCTCCTCTAACCATCCAGGTTCATGGTCAACCTGTAGCAGAATACCATATGGGTTTGTGGTAATCCTCATAATCTGAGAAACCACCAAAGGTGTTAGCAGAGAGAAGTGTTCTTATCACTTTCAAGTTTTTGGTAATCCTACAAAGAAAAACCAAGGTGATAGCAAGACCTTGAAGCCACAAAAATTACATGCCACCTCAAAATGTGAGCAGGCTACGCAGAGAGTGTTAATCATTTTACAATGTTTGTAATAAAGGGGGGACCACTATTAGGAAATATGGTGTTTGTAGAAACAATGTAATAAAGGGTGGAATGTTAGAATAATTTAGAGATATTACATTGTTAATGTATCATTTCAACATTCTTTTATGATAGTTTGTTAGCAGATCGATTAGTTTTTAGTTAGTGCAATATATTATAGCATTGGTTAGATATTTAAATGACATATTAGGTGTAATACATTATACAGTGGTTGTTAGTGCTTAAGTGATCATTTATATATTTGGTAACTATTTATCTTTGTATATGAAATTTTGTTGTTCTTCAATAATATGATTAAAGCATTCAGTCATTCAATTCCTTCACTTCCTACAATTTAGACAATTTTCTCATAATCTTACTATGCCAAAATTTCTCTAGATATAGTATTTTCAAGGTTATTATGCCATAAATAATATTTGAAGCTTCAATCTCCTTATATCTTATTTCAAGCCAATTTTTGTCCATCAATTTCCAAGCCACAACACTCAAGATGAACAAGGAGAGACATCATTCAATCAAGAATATTGACATTACCAAAGACCCTTTGTTCAACATTCTGAGCACCATCCTACTTCAGTTAATTTTTAATAAGTTAAATGACAAGGTAATACTTATTATTTTCTTGTTTATATTTTCTCTTTCAATTTGTATTTACTCACCCATGATAGAGGGATATTATATGTTCTGATGCTCTTATATTGTTTTATTTGTAATAATAGTAGTTAGATCTTCCTCTAGTACATCAAATCCCTATTTACAACTCCCAATGATGAATTGTAGCAATGGCAGGAGTGAGTCGGATATAGTTCATCTTTGAAATTGATGCAAAGGTCTCAGTATAGTCAATGATAAGAATTCATGGAAAAATTTTCTCAAAATCTATTGATATGGGTTTTATCCACACCATAGAAACTTTTACGAGATTAACTATAAATTTTGAGGATCAGTGAAAAATACTCACTCTAAGGCAAGTGTTGTAGGGTATTGGGTGAAGTATTTGATTGAAACTTCAATGATTTTATTGAACAAAAATAGATGAATATATACAAAGAATAAAATGATTATTCAGTTGAATAACGTGTGGTTTAACTACCAAACACAACATTAATAAATAACTGTTGCTCCTTAATTAAGCTAAACATTAACTGTAATACTAAATAAGCTAATATGCAATAATAAATCGATGAATTGTTACATTAACAATGTAATAACTAAATTATGCCAACACTCCCCCCTTTATTACATTGTTTTTACAAATGTACCCCTAGAAAAGATCAAATTTCACCTTGCCAAGAGACTTGGTGAGTAATTCTGTAATATTTGAATCCATCAAGCAGTACTAGAGCTAAATGTGGTGGTTCAAGACTTTTTATTTGATGTAATGACACTAAACCTCAATGTGTTTGGTTCATTCATGAAATACTAGATTCTTCACAAGCTTTAACACTCCTTGATTGTTGTAGAACATAATGGGTGGTTGATCTTCAAGAATCTCCATATTAGATAGAATGCAATGTATCCATATTGCTACGCACATAGCTCCTCGTGTGGCATGATACTATACCTCCATGGATGAGAGTGCAACTACTGATTGCATTTTTATAATCCATGAAATGGGTCTAGATCTGAGATGAAAAATGTATTCTGAAAGAGATTTCCTATTATCAATAGATCCAACATAGTCCATGTCGGTGTATCACTGCAAGAAGAACCGAATATTCTTGTTGTATTCTAGACCATACTCAACTGTACCTCAAAAATATCTTAGAACATGTTTTGTTACAACCCAATGACATTTCTTTAATTCCTACATAAATATAGAGATATATCTCAAAGCAAAACATATGTTTGGTCTAGTGTAGGTGAAGTAGATGAGACTCCTAATGAGTTGTCTGTAGAGAGTTACATCCACTTGAGGGGAATCCTAGAATTGAGAGAGTTTTAAACATTTCTCCATTAGTGTTGAAAGAGGTTTACAATCTGACATTATATACTTTTTTAGGAGTGTCTTGGCATGTTTCATCTGGGAGATAAAAAAATTATTTTATTTTTGCCATATCTCCAAGCCAAGAGAGTAATGTAGTAGCCCCAAAGCAGTCATATCAAAGGATTTATTCAAGTCATTATTTACTACATCAACAAGATCATCTGAACTAATAGTGATCAAAAGATCATCCACATACAAGACAAGATTGAAAATATTTTTACCTACCTTCTTGATATACAAATTGGAATCAAAGGGGCTACAAATGAAACCATAATACAATAAGTGATCATCTATTTTTATGTACTTGCCCGAGGTGCTTGTTTAAGTACATAAAGTGACTTAACTAGATGACATACCTTTTTTGGATGTTTGTCATCAATGAAACATTTGGGTTGGGTCATGTATACTTCTTCTTTTAGATCACTATTTAGGAAAGCACTCTTGACATCCATTTGTTGAAGTTTCCATCCATACTGTGTTACTAGTGCGCAAACAACTCTGATGGTCTTGATATTTGTAGTGGTTGCAAAGGCCTCCTCATAATGAATGCCTTCTTATTGAGAATAGACCTTTGAAACAAGTCATGTTTTGTGTTTTTTAATGGATCCATTTGCCTTATACTTTGTTTTGAAAAACCACTTGCAGGTAATGGATTTATTACCTATGGGTAGATCAACAAGTTCCCACGTCCTATTTTTAATGAGGGAATCATATTCAACATACATGGCTTTCTTTCACTGAGGTTGACATAACACCTCTCAAACTATCTTTGGTTCGATGTTGTCAACTATAGAACTCATGAGTGTAATATTGACTTCATGTCTCACATATCTTCATTTTAGAACTCTTGATGAAGTTTCTAGATGAGATCTCAAGTGTGATTCCTTAATTATATAATATATACATTTAAGATGTTTATGTGGCTATTGATTTGATGAAGAAATACCTTGTAGATTATCAAGATCAACAAACAATTCTCCTTCTTGTAGCTCACCTTCTTCATGCTCATCATCTAACTATGGGAAAAGTCTATGAGAGGTCGTCTAGTCTGTCTCCTTCTATGCTAATGAGTTAAGGGACAATTCTTCATAAACCACATCATGACTTTCATAAATCTTCTTCATCTCAGGATCCATGAGATAGTATGCTTTGGAGGTAGTGTTATAACCCAAGAAAATACACTAGATGGTCTTTGGTTTGATCTTCTTCCTCTTTTTATCTAGAACTTGTATATAAGAAGTACAACTAAATACTCTAAGATGGGAAATCAATGGTTTACAACCACTTCATACCTCTTCTAGTGTCTTGTCTAGCAAGATATTTGTTGGTGTTATATTGAGAAGATAGACAACCATTTGTACTACTTCTACCCAAAATTGTACCATCAACTTTACAGTGGATATCATGTAACGAGTTATCCCTTGACTGAGCGATTATGTCATTCTAAAATTCCATTATAATAAGGTATATAGGGAGTAATTAGGATCTTCTTGATGCCATGTTGATTTAGGAATGCCAAGAACTCTTTTGATGTGAATTCCCCCCTCTATTCATGCAGAAGAGTTGAAGTCACTTCCTAGACTGTGTAACAACACGCTGATGGAAGGCCTTGAAATGTGTAAGGGATTCACTCTTGTATTTTATGAATAACATCCACGTCTTGCAAGAAATATCATCAATAAAAAATTGAAAGTACTTGAATCCTTGAAGGGATGTTGGCAGGGGTTTGCATAGATTAGTATGCACCATAGCAAGTCATTCCATGGCATGAGAGGAACTAGGCTCAAATGGAACCCGATGTTGTTTTCCCACAAGACAACCAAAACATATCAGTAAATAATGAAAAATGTAAGGAATTCCATGTACCATTACCCTAGAATTGAGTTGGAAGAGGGAACCAATAGACAGATGTCCATAGCAGTAGTGCCAAAGTACAGTAGATTCTATCACAGAGGTAGTGAGTGCAAATTCACTAGTTAATACTGCATCTAAGGCAAATAACCAATCCTTCAAGAAGGGTTTAGAAATAACATAACCTTCTTGGGAAATGAGATAGGATTTTATGTCTTTCTAGACTAAAAACTCTACTTTTATCTTGTGATTCAAAAGTTGATTGACAGATAAGAGATTTGTTGTCAAACTAGGGACATAGAGTACCTCTATGAGAACAGAACGTCTTATCCTAAGAGGAATGATGACACATCCAATTCCTTCTACAACATACTATTTTTCATCAATAATTTGAACTAGATCTCCAATTGGGTGAGTTGTCATTGAATCGAAGAGTTCTTTACATATAGTCATGTGCTTGCTAGTAGCAGAGTCTATTAACCAAAATTTGCTCACTGATGTTGAGGTTTGGGAGACTAGTAAAAGCTCATCATGGGATCCATATGATAATTATTCTACTAATTAATCATCATATGCATTATCCTCTTGCTTTTGTACTACTACATTCCCTTTTTGCTTCCATTATCGAGGATGTCTCTTAGATTTTTGTGAATCTTATTTACTGAAAGAGCCCTCTCGACTAGATTCACCTTCAGCCAAGGCATTATACCAATAATGATCAGTATCATGCATGTGGGTTTTGCAAATGTAACACCATAGCTTCAGCTTCTTAGTCTTATGCTATTTTTGATGTTTTTTTGGTTGCTTCAGTGGTCTCTTCTTGAATTTTGGACCCCATTGCTTGGAGATCAGGGATTTATCCTCAAATTCTTCATGCATGGACTGAATTGCTTCCTCTTATTGAATCAAATTAGCTAGTTCATCAAAAGACACTAATTTTTTGGTAATGTTGAGTGTCATAACAAATTTGAAAAACTGAGATGGGAGACCTCTCAACGTGATCAAAACCAACACCTTGTCCTTAATCTTTTCTTCAAGCATAATAAGTTCTACTCACAATTTTATAACCTAGCATAAAAACACCTCAACCTTTTTGCCTAATTTCATACTAAGTGTATGAAGAAGTGATTTTAGATGTAAGATTCTGATCTGGTTCTTCACCTCAAAAATTATGAACAAAAGGTCCAATGCCTCTTTTAATGTCTACACATCACGAACATGCGATTGAACTTCATCAATAATATTGAGAGTTATCAACATGAGTGATTTCACATTAGATTTATCAAACTTCCTTTACTCATCAAGTCTAAAAATATGGATCACTATTCCAATGATGATGCCCCATAATTATTCAAATTAAAGAATCATCCGCATCTTCATATTTCAAGTAGAAAAATTAGTCCCTTTCAATACCTAGGCATATGATAATAACAACTTGGGTGTAGACATTTTCTAAAGGTTTCCTTACTTATGCAAGAAAATACATGCAAGAAAATACATTCAAGAAAAAGAATTTATTGCTTCAAAGTTTGAGATTTTTTTTTAAAATGTACCTTGCAAAAATGTTACCTTATTCATAGGCTTTACCTTTACTTCTCTTTGCTAGGAATTGATTGCTCTTGACACGAGTCCTTCCATTCATTACAAACACTCCTTGGCTAGTTTTTTAGGCTCATTCCATAGGCATTCCATGTTGGAGATGAAGGACTATTGTGCATCGATCAGGCTTATGTAAGGCCAACGATCAAGCAAGTTAAATTTAGCTTCAATGTCGACTACTCCTTAATGCTACAGACTCCTTCACATCTCTTAGCTATGGATATTGCATAGGTAATAGGTTTTAGGACTATATTGCATTCTTCTGGTGTCATTATGTTCTTCCTTATGATTATTTATTGCAATGAAATGTCTCTCTAGGATTCACTTCAATGCACTTTCCTCAGGCACGACTCTGATAGCACAGTGTGCTTTGATACCAGTGTGAAGTATTTGATTGAAACTTCAATGATTTTATTGAATAACAATAGATGAATATATACAAATAATAAAATGGTTATTCGGTTGAATAATTTTTAGTTTAAATACCAACCACAACATTAAGAAATAATTTTTGCTCCTTAGTTAAGCTAAACACTAACTGTAATACTAACTAAGCTAATTTTCCATAATAGATCGGTGAACTGTTATATTAACAATGTAACAACTAAATTATGCTAGCATTGGGTTTTTTAAATAACCAGTTGGTAGATTAACTATGAGCAAGGTAGATTATTTACCATGAATGGGTCAGCTATGGATGAATCTAAATATACTTGATATGGGTGGACTCATGACGGTTATAACATAAGGTGGGAAGGACTTTAAAATAAACTCAAAAAGTAGGGAAATGTAGGGCAGAAAAGAAAGCTTGTGGACCATACTAGATGAAACCTTTCAAGACTAGTACTTGAACTAGAGGTTGGGCATGAGATCACAGACCAATACTTGCTACAAGAAACTATAACACACCAAAAATAAAACATGGTTAAGATTACAAGAGAACCAAAAAACATCATAATTAAACACATGAAATCAAAGGTTTTCATATTTGTTAGACTGTAATAACACATCTACAAGGGGGGATTATGATTTATATGAAAAATGTATTTAGATTAATTATAACTTAATTTAATAACCTAAAAGTGGTATTTCTATGCTAAGAGTGCTACTTGAGACAATGTATTCTTAGATTAGCCCTAGACCTATCATCGATCCTTCATCACACTTTTTTAGCTATTGTGTGGATCACAAACATCTCAAGTTGGCCAAAACATAGTGTTAGACCTATAATCCTAGATCCTAACCCTCATGCCTAGCAATCAACTAGATGGACATTAGTGACATATTAAGGAAACTAGAGCCACATGGAACTAGTTTCCCCAACATGGTGTTAGTGTTCCTCTTCCTAACTATCCCAAATGAATATATTTTAAAATGTTTAACCCTCCTAGGATCGATATAAGTACATTTTATTATTTTCATAAGCTACAAAACACTATAAATAGAAGACTATTACACCTCCATCCACTAGATGTAAAACACTTATTCAAATAAGAAACAAGTTTAGAAAAATCAAGGTTATTAATCCCTATTCTTTTCTACTTCTACATACTACCATCCATAGCTACCCTAATCATGGGATTTCAAATATTTCCAATCTCAAGTACACTTAGGGAATTCAAGACCACTATCATTCTAGCATTCACTTGTACTTACATGAAACACTAGGTGGTAGAAGTACATCAATCTTGATCCCTCCTTGGAGTATTGGTATGTAGGCAACTCTCTTCACAATGGGGTGTTGAGGATGTTTAGCCTATCCTAATAATGAAAACATACTTTTAGCTCATGCCATACTTAAAAGGATGATTAAGGTTTGTAACTTAAATAATTAATTATATGTAGAATACAAAGTTCTAGATTTCATGTGCATAATAATAGAACCTAGAAACACAGGGACAAGTACTCCTAAAAATTAGGAACAGTCCTACAAAAAGGACACTAGTGACATTTTAAAGACACTATAGCCACAGGACACTACTGTCCAAGTGAGGCACTACTATTCAATGAAGAATATGACTCAGAGACCCTATTGATGGCACTTAGACCTATCCATGACCCAATTTTTAGCACCCAGATCTTCCACAATAGTTATTTTTTAAATAAGTCTCTATTTGCACATATTTAGTACTATTTTAAGAAAGTCAAAGAAATTCAAATTCTATAATAAATTAGTAGATATTTATTACATATTATTTCACTAATGTAGTCAACTGATCCCTTTGATCTAACTTTGGATTTACATCAAGTAAAACCCTAAAATTTTAAATCATTTGAAGAACCCAACTTACTTTGAATATTTCTCAAAACCTTGGTTTACCTTCTCCCAATTTTTGTTCACTAAATTAGGGTTATAAACTTCATGTTTAATAATTTTTAGGCATAACCTATCTCGTTTAATCAATCCCACATTAGGGTTTCACTTATTTAATGTAATTTAATATTTTTCAAAGTAACTCTAACCATAGATAACCCTAGGGTTTACATTTTCACAACTTAGATTATAGATCTATATATCTTCTAATTTATATTTCAAACAATCATAATCATAATGACAGAACAAATTTATTATTTTTTATTGCAAAATCTAATACTTTCATTTGCATGTTTGTCCCCTTTAATTTACAATGAATTCAGAGAAGACATATACACATGTATAGATAATGTTTTCTATAAAATTTAATATATGTCATATTTCATAGTATGTTATCTTTCTCCTATGTGAAATTCCATTACCATTTAAAATATGCAAACCTATCTCTCCAAAATGAGGCTCAACATTCAAAATGGTATGATTTTGGTCACAAATATTTACAATAATTTTATTATCATGGTCAAGGTTTGGGCAAACATGCCTAATGCATCACTACCACTATTATAGTAATTAATAATATTGGTCAACAAGGTTTGGTATTTATTTAGCATCCTAATGAAAATTATTCAAAGATACATTTTATCAAGATAAAACATCTAGATACACATGAAATGTTATAGAAAGAGTAAGAACTTAAGTTTCAAAGTCAAAATCATGCTACACCAACAAGCATTCTCAAAACAAGTTTTCTATCAAAAGAACCTCCACAACACCATATACCTATAACAAGCATAGTTTTAAAGTGAAAAGTCACAATTAATATTCCAGATCATAATTCAAAAAGGTCAACTCTATAGTATGAGGTGATTCTCTCTATCAGACTAGATTATTATGACTATAATGATGAATAATACTCAGATTCCTATTGTAAAAACATTCAAATACAATACAACAATCACACTCCATGAGAGATTATCATTATTTTTTTTGACCCAGGGCACAGTGATAGTGAGTCTCCCATGAAACTCATTGGTTAGTATGGTTTCTATTACCTTGTACATAATTTATTCTCACTTGTTCCTTTTAAATAGTTATTTTCATTTTCTTGTACATAGCTTATATCCAGAAAACACAAAAACAATAGCATAACAATCACACTACACAAGAGATTATCATTCTTTTTTTTACATATGTCATAATGATAGTGAGTATCCCATGAGACTCATTGATTAGTATGGTTTGTATTTCCTTGTACATACTTTCTTTTCACTTTCTCCTTGTACATATTTTATTTTCATTTGCTTGTATATAGCTTCTATCCATAAAACACAAAAATAATATAACATGTTAAAACATAAAAATATTCAAATTTACTCAGAAAACTAAAACTTTACAGATTGTATACATTGATATGTTTACATTTATTCTATTTTGTAAACATCATATATGATATATATCTTATCATAGTCAATTTTATCATACAAACATACTTCACTTGTTCTTGTTGAGTGATTGTAGATTACATATAGGACTCGAGTCCACTACACTGATATAGACATGCTATCATACACCCACTGGGGGCATATACATTGATCTAGGTTTATTGATTTGATACATTCACCCACTCAGGGGCATCTCATATATAGTTTTTATTACCAATTTTTATCATTATATTATGTACATTCTAGTTTATGCATTGATATATCTTGATATTGATCATTGCTACTCAGTCATATTTTTTGTTGACTCTCACTAGTTAGACTAAGCATTATATATATATATATATATATATATATATATATATATATATATATATATATATATATATATATATATATATATATATATATATATATATATATATCCTATAATTTACATATATTTGTTGTACATTCATACATACTTTCATTTCTATCTTTCCTTGTTTAGACTTGATTGTGTTTCTTATGCTTCTTCTATTCGATGACATTTGAATATGTCATTGTTCATTGGCTCTACGCCACTTATATTCATGTATTCCTTGAACATGTGCCCATCTCCCTTATGTGTACTTTCCTAGTTATATAAAAACATATGAACATGTCCTTCTATGTGGATGTAAGCCAACTTGCTTGTTGCATGCATATATTCACATTTAACATGTCCTTGTATGTCTTCTTTCTTGGATCTAGTGACATGTGCCCGTGTCCCTTATATTATGGCCCCTTAGCCTTTTTTATGTGGTTCATGTGTTTTGTATATATGCTTTCTTGTATGAAACATTTCCATGAAACTTTTAATTTCTAATTACACACTAATTTTTTATGCCATTAGGGACCTCATGCATCTATCCTTCCTACTTGGGTGCCATGATGGACATCATGCCCAATACCCCTAGGGAGCTACTCAGATTTGTTGTTACACACATTAATTACATCTATCTTGACACCCTTATGAAATTCTAGATGCAACATACATCTTATACTACATACTTATGCTCACATTCTCTTAAATTTTTATGTTATGTTTATACATTGTATTGGATTATCACGTAGTTATCATATAAGATTTGACTAACACATTTTGCATAGTTATTTTCTTTTCAGGATAATTCTTGCACGGGTCAAAAACTAGCATTAAAAGATGGGGCATTCAAAAGGGTTTCACACAGAGATTAGGTTAATACATTGTTATTCATAGATCATTTTCACCACACAATCTCTATTTTAGGAAATCAGACACATGTAAGATAGGAAAAAACAAGGACTTGGAAAGCAATTTATTCACATAGAATTCAGACCAAATAGACATTAGCACCTAGGGACAATAATGCCACATGGTTCTACTATCCACTATATGGAAATACTATCTAGTATACCTAGTCTTAGGGCAATCCATATTATCCAAAATAATACATCATGTATAGTATAAATTTGTAAAGAGATAGTTGCATGTTTGACAATTATGCTTAGATTTTGATCAAATACACTCATTTCAGCTTAGCTTCATACTAATTTATAATATTGGGGGAATCATGTGTGGCATGATCATCCCCACATTCAGTTAAAATACATAGATATAGGTATTAAAACTTAGTCTAAAACTAGTATACTCATATATGAGGTTAGGGGTATGTGGACAACACATAGTTTTCATATTCTTAGTTACACACAGGTTGATCAGATGGAATGAAAAACTCCATGTCATTCTCTACATTTTATACACTTGCTATCATATTCTAGGTTGTCACTAGTTTCATGCCTTACTCCATCTATAATAGTTGGCATTATTGAGGGGTCCAGAGCTACCTATGTACCTGCATGTCCAAGGAGCCAACATACATAGATAGATATTTTTAACACTTTACGTAATTTAGTTTCAGATGCATCTACTAGATACAAGTGGTCAATTATGGATTCATATCCTAATTGATTTATTGAGCCAACCACATGAGAGGGTTAAAAATACTTATAGTCAAATCCAAGCTATTCACAAGTCATGATCTACCAGGTACGGGTGGGTAATGATAGAGTCAAAATTAGATTGAGTACTTGAGCCACCCATATATGAGGATTGTGTCAGATATCAACTCATTTCAAATTATTCAATAATTTGATTTCTATATACATTCACACACATAAGTTGTCACTAGGTTCATGCATTGGTCCATGTGCCCAACAAGCTATACTCATTCCTTTCTTCTTTCCTATCTCTTTACTCAAATTTACTCAGTTACTTTATTCAACTTAGTCTTTTGATTTTGACATCTCTTAAAGGACTGATTTATCCATTTTTCATTGTAGGTTAATACTTTAAATCATACTTCACATATGCAGACCCAGCTTCACATGCTTAGATTTAGCTACATAGGATTCATTTCCTAAGTATGTCTAGGTACACTTGTTTTTCCTTTATACTAGTCATTTTTCTTTGCTACATTTCTAGAATAAAATGGGGTAAATGTAATCACCTAAAAGTGATATTTAGATGCTAAGTGTGTTTCTTGAGAAAACATATTCCTAGCGTATTCCTAAACCTATCCTAGAACCTTTATCACACTTTTATAGTCATTATACAAATCACATACATCTTCAATTAGCCAAAACACAATCTCAAACTTATATTCTTAGATCTTGACCCTTCGTAGAAAGTAGCCTACTCACTAGACACCAGATCTACATGGTGTTAGTGTCCTTAACATGGTAATAGTGTCCCTTTCCCTATCTCTCCCAAACAAATATATTTTCAAACATGTAACCCTCCTAAGGTCAGCTTAAGCACATTTTATGATCTGCACAAGCTATGAAACACTATAAATACAAGAATATTAGACCTCTATATAATACATAGAGAGTAGATTGAAAAAACCTATCGAAATAAAAAATAAGCTAAGAAAAATCAAGGTTATTAATCATTATTCTACCCTAATTCTACATACTACTATCTACATCTACCCTAAGCTCAAATTTAAAATATTTTCAATCTTAATAACACTCAAGGCATTCGAGACCACTATCATTCTAGTATTCACTTGCAATTATACTAAGTACTAGTTGCAAGAACTACATTAGCCTTGATCTCTACTCAGAATATTTATATGTAGGAAACTTTCTTCACAACAGAGTGTTGAGGATGTCTAGCCTATCATACTAATGAACACACATTTTCATCTCATGCCATATTTGTAAGGATGATTAGGGTTTGCAACTTAAATTAGCTATTATAGGCATAATACAGAGTTCTAAATTTTATGTACGCAAGAATGAATCTAGAAACACAGGCATAGGTATCTCATAAATTATGAACTATACTATAAAGAGGACATTAGTTCTATTTGTCAGGATGCATGAAACACCAGAAGCATACCGTTGATTACCAAACCAAGCAACTTAATATGTGGAAATTAACCAGAATCACAAGTAACTAGAATTCAGAAATAACACATGATATGAGAGACAATACACAACTTGTATTAAAACTCTTGCAGAAAAGAATACAATAAAGAAGATGCCACTTCTTCTCCACCACCTCTTTAGAGGCTTCCCACACCTCAAGTGAACAATAATTCTCTCCTCAAAGCTCTCTCTCTTAGGTCCCAACACACAACTCAAACACAGAGTTGGTGTTCACCTCCAGTGCTCCACGCACTCCACAAGTACTCAAAGTACTTCAAGTAGATCTCCCATGAACCTGCAACAACCTGCAATTCAACAGACCATACTTATGGAAGGAACTCCCTTGCCTTCCTCTTTGCTCTATCTGAGTACACACCTGTACTCAAGTAGATCATACCTAATTTTGCTCCCTATTGTGTTGCTGTCTTATCTGATCTTGCACACCTGCAAATCAACCTGGTTTTGCACACCTGTGAACCTTGACCTTGCACACACATACACCTGCAGATCAACGATCTTACTTACCATGCAGATCTCCTATAAAGGCCATGCTCACCTGATGACCAAGATCATACATACATGAAGAACCCTTCTGATTCTCCAAAACCAGCACCCACACTTGGCACTGCTGTGGAACTAGGAGGAACACCCTTGCTCACTTCACACACAGAAGGAGCTAACTTTGCTCAACTCAAACTAGCCCTCATTTCCAATACAACCATGAGTCTATTATATAGATCTCATCCAAACAATAATTAGACATCTAATTATAATAATTAGATCCACAGCTCTTAGTCTAAAAATAGCTCTCATCATGCAAACACTTGGTTCGTTAGCTAACTACCTGTAATAAACGCAGTCTGAACCACACAGGCGACCGACGTCAGTCCCTGTCTACCTGGAGGTGACCGATGTCGGCCGATCCCTGACCGATGTTGGTTGCTTCTCTTCACTATACTATCGATGTCAGCTGATCAAACCGATGCCGGTTGCTCTGACACTCAGCAACCTTCAGCAACCCCTCCAATGGCCTTCTCCATGTCTGCATCAGTGAAGCTTTTAGCTCCACAACCTAACAATCTCCCACTTGGAGATAAATAGCTGCACTGTACCTATACCTGTACTCCATCTAATCTATTTCCTGGTTTGTATCCCTCTTCAAAATCAATCCTGAAGACAACCCACCACACATCTCGTGGTGTACCTCCTGTCATCCGAGTACCCTACCGCATCTGAACCTACAAATCCATGTAGTGAAGTCCTGACCCTGTATAGCATGAATCCCTATTGCTGGTCCCTCTCAAATACCTGAGAACACACTTCCGTGAATTGGCTCCTAACTCTCTGACAGCTCCCACTACATGGGAATACTCAGGCCTATACCAGACCTCATGTGATTTCAGACACTGTACCTGTCCAGCCCTTAGTGTGCTCCGGCTCTACATCCTGAACCTCGCCAACACATGTTTCACATCAGCTCCCACTGGAGACAAAATAAACCTATGATCTCCATGTCTTCCATGTCAAAGAATTTTGCTGCTCCAAACTCCTCATGACATGCCACTTAACTAACCTTACCCTTAGCTCAGCAGAACCCTGTATGTACAATCCTGCTAGCAAAACATACCATCCACATATAGAAATAGAATGATGTTGCAATCATCATTCACCTGGTAAGACAAACCACAGTAGTTACCCTGACATTGACTGAAGCCATGCTTCATCCTCCACCTGTCAAAACCTGTACCACTATCTTGCAGCTCCTCAAGACCATATGCCTTGGTCTTCCGTCTCACGTATCCGTTCTCTCTATTCTTCAACTAAGGTATCCATTTGTCTCTATGCTTTCATACCTGCTAGCAACCCTACCAAAACTCCCATTTGGTTCTGCAATATCTCCATGCCATGCTCCAACCTGTTTCCTGTATCCTTCCTGCTCTACAATCAGCAATGAGTATAAAGAAGAGGAACAACGAATTTGAGGGCCTACTTACGTCTTCAATCCTCTGTATGGGTGTTTGAGACTCCTTGACAGCATGCTGTCCACCCAAAACCCGTTACAGTGACCGACCTCGGTCACTCCACAGTCTGCATCCGACTGATGTCGGTTCCCATGCATCTGTCCTTGACTACCGACCCTGCCGATGTCAGTGTCCCTGTTGCCGACGTCGGTCCTCCTGACCGACATCGGTCTTACCTACAACCGACGTCGGTCCTCCTGACCGACGTCGGGCTTACCCTGCCTGACATCACCGGCTTCGGTCTGCACATGACCGACATCGGCACCTGTCTATTCGACGCCGGTTCCTCCTGATCGATGCCGGTACCTGTGTTCACCTGTGAGTGATGACTTTTTACCCATGAGCTCCTTTGAATCAAAACCCATGTCCAAACTGCTCTTCTTAGAAGTATCCAGCACCATCCACTGGTTTCTGTCCGCCATCTCCTCCATAAACACGAAGGCTTTCCAGTTCTTAAGCCTGTCAAATATATCTGTCTTCCACTTAAGAACATGCATCTCCTTCCTACTCATGTGACTAAGCCTATGAAGCCACGTCTCCACAACAGAAGAAGAATCAGTAATATAAACAAGTAGATAAAGAGTACCTATTTTCTTACCACCAACTAATTCAAGTGCATCCGCTATGAGAGTTCTTGTGCATCTCTCATCACCCAATATTTTTGAAGAAATTAGCCAAATCTCCAAACCTGGGACCTGCATGACCTTCATCAACACCTGTGTGTTGGCCGCCTGCAATTTCAACTTCACTTCCCCTTTGCCAATTCTTTGGCAAGGCTCACCAGCTCCTCTACCTGGGGCTGCATGGAAAGAGGCAACCGAATCTTTTAACCAAGATTCAACTTTATCCAAGAAACCTCCTAGAGCATCCTGTGCCACATAACCTGCAACATCTGCTTCTTCAGTTTCTTCATGCTGATTTGCTACCAACCAACAATAATCTTTTACCTGCTCTTTCTTTCCATGGGACCGTAAGTGACCATCTGTGCTTTTCAACTCCTCCACTCTTAGCTTACTTTCATCTGCCATTGCTTTACTCCCACTCAATCATAAACCCCTGAGAGTGACCTGTAACCAAACACAAACCTGCTTCCTGTAACCTTGCTCTGATACCACTTGTCAGGATGCATGAAACATCGAAAGCATACAGTTGATTACCAAACCAAGCAACTTAATATGCGGAAATTAACAAGAATCACAAGTAACTAGAATTCAAAAATAACACATGATATGAGAGACAATACACAACTTGTATTAAAACTCTTGCAGAAAAGAATACAATAAAGAAGATGCCACTTCTTCTCCACCACCTCTTCAGAGGCTTCCCACACCTCAAGTGAACAATTCTCTCCTCAAAGCTCTCTCTCTTAGGTCCCAACACACAACTCAAACACAGAGTTGGTGTTCACCTCCAGTGCTCCACGCACACCACAAGTGCTCCACGCACACCACAAGTGCTCCACGCACTCCACAAGTACTCAAAGTACTTCAAGTAGATCTCCCATGAACCTGCAACAACCTGCAATTCAATAGACCATACTTATGGAAGGAACTCCCTTGCCTTCCTCTTTGCTCTATCTGAGTACACACCTGTACTCAAGTAGATTCTACCTGATTCTGCTCCCTATTGTGTTGCTATCCTATCTGATCTTGCACACCTGCAAATCAACCTGGTTCTGCACACCTGTGAACCTTGACCTTGCACACACATACACCTGCAGATCAACAATCTTACTTACCATGCAGATCTCATATAAAGGCCATGCTCACCTGATGACCAAGATCATACATACATGAAGAACCCTTCTGATTCTCCAAAACTAGCACCCACACTTGGCACTGCTATGGAACTAGGAGGAACAGCCTTGCTCACTTCACACAAAGAAGGAGCTAACTTTGATCAACTCAAACTAGCCCTCATTTCCAATACAACCATGAGTCTATTATATAGATCTCATCCAAACAATAATTAGGCATCTAATTACAATAATTAGATCCGCAGCTCTCAGTCTAAAAATAGCTCTCATCATGGAAACACTTGGTTCGTTAGCTAACTGCCCATAATAAACACAGTCTGAACCACACAGGCAACCAACGTCGGTCCTTGTCTACCTGGAGGTGACCGACGTCGGCCGATCCCTGACCGACGTCGGTTGCTTCTCTTCACTATACTACCGACGTCGGTTGATCAGACCGACACCGGTTGCTCTGACACTCAGCAACCTTCAGCAACCCCTCCAATGGCCTTCTCCATGTCTGCATCAGTGAAGCTTTTAGCTCCACAACCTAACACTATTTTCAAGACACTAAAGCCATTTGGCACTACTTTTAGCTGGGATGCTACTATTCAAGGAATAATCTAACTTATGGACCATGTTAATGACACTTAGACCTATTTGTAACCCTATTTTCAGCACCCAAATCTTCTACCATAGTTTCTTATAGATAAGTCTCTATTTACACATATTTATTACTATTTTTAGAAAATAAAATCAAGTCAAATTTTGTAACAAATTGGTGGCTATCTACTGTATAGTATTTCACTGATTTAGACAACCCAACCCTTTAATCTAAATTATGATTTACATCAAGTAAAATACTAAAATGTTAAATCACTTAATATGAATGACTTTAAATAAAAGATAACTCATACAAAACTAAAAGACTAAGAAACCAAAATGATATAACTTTTCACAGAATCCACAAATACGAGAAGAATCAAGATTTGCACATCAAGACTAAAATTGCAGAACTTCTTCATAATTTCCTATTAATCTTTAATAGCCAAAATTCTGCTTTCTTTGGGACTGAGAGGTTACAAGTAGAAATGGTCTTAGGATGGGTAATAATTCATCTCTCAAGTGAATTCTAATAATACAATTATAAACAAATAACTTACATCCAAATCTCATACAAAGGATTCATGTACAATAGATAGTGTAGAATAGAATTTCATAGCTAAAAATACAATATGTACATGCAACATATATTTCAAACCAAAGTTCTAACTCAGAAAAACATGCAAGTGCATATTATATTTAGATGGGGGCTAATATGGCACCACTAGCTAAATAAGATGATGGAGTGATAGCTAGAGGAATGGAAATAGCCAACATTATTCCTTTTGGGATCATGATGGGCCCACTTGGAGTTTTCTTCATTGTAAATCCGAGAAATTGGGAACCCAAAGATGATGGGACAATACTAATAGTTGTCTACATGGTTGACATTGACCCTAAAGCTATGTATTTTGCACATAGTTCTTAAAATAACTCTTGTGTTACTTCGAATTCCTTATTAATGATGTCAAAATTGAGTAGGCAAGGTTTGAATAGTTTGATGCCCTCAAACATTAGCCTTATTTGTTCAGCTTCTGAGATCTTAAATTATATTACTAGATCTTTAGGTCTTGTCACTCCATCCTTAGAAAAATTTACCAATTTAAAAAATTCATCATTGGTTCTATATATCATGCCTCCAACTTCCTCCTTGAATTTGTTTGCAATTTCATGGAGAAGGTTCTCAAAATTTAGACAGTTAACTAGTTCACCTATAGGATTATTCATCTTAGTGACCCTCATGTCTTTCAGAATTTTCAAAGCTTCACTTTCATGATTAGATAAATGTCCCAATAGATTCTTCATTTTCTTATGCCAATTGAGGTAAGCACCCATTTTTACAACCACATGGTTCTGGCACCATGATGCATCCATGATGGACATTAAGTTTAATTGGTTAAAGGAACTGGTCCTATAACACTGAACTAAGGACCACATCATATCCTATATAGTTTAAATAAGGTTCACACACAATTGTATTTTCCCAACAACACATATTATAGTCAATGTTAGGTTCAACTTATTCATATTGGCCCCAATTACTTCAATGCTTGCATTTATGATAAAATTAGGGTCGATTAGGACATAAATTACATGTTATACAATTAATTGTGCCATATATTATGTTCATAGGGCTCAATATGGCCCAAAACATATCTCTAATTGCATAAATTGACTAATTGGATCAATTCATGATGGAATCAAATCTAATTTAGCCACAAGTCATGTCCTATTCTCATAGTTAGGTTGAAGGGGTTTAAATTGGCCTCAATTTCCTCTTTGATTGTATGAATTAACTATTTTGTTCATTATTTGTTGACATTGGGGTTAATTAAGCTCAAAATCACATCATATATAATTTCAAACTAGGTTCACATGGCTTAATGTTTCAAAACTTACATCATTGATTGTACCAATTAACTAATTAGCTCAATTTATGATGAAATCTGAGATAATTTAGCATCAAATCATATTGTATAGTCATATTTAGGTTCTAGGGGATCATATTAACCCTAATTACCTCCATGATTAAACCAATTGTCTATTTTGTTCATTATGTGATGATGTTGGAGTTGATTGATACCTAAGTCACATCCTATACAATTAAAATGATGTGTTCCATTGAACCAAATGATTCTTTGCTTCATTGTCTAAATAAATTGGGGATATTGAGCACTGAATCACATTTTATAAACATAGTTTAGTTTAAGGGACTCAAATTATCTCTAATTTATTTCATGATTGAACCCATTAACTATTTGGTTTATTTTTTTATGACATCAGGGTCAATTGAGCCCCAAATCACATCCTATATAGTCAAAATTATGTTCACAAGGTTCAATTTCACCAAGATTACATCATTGATTGCAGTTGTTGACTAAATGCTCAATACATCCTTAAATCTGAGCTAATTTAGCCTCAAATCACATCCTATACACACAATTAGGTTTAAGGGGTTTAGGTTGGCCCCAATTGCCTTTGTGATTACATTTGTGCTAAAATTAGGGTTGATTAAGCCATAAATTATATTATATACCATCGATTGAGCCATAAATTAGGTTCACGAGGCTCAATTTTGACTAAATCACATCTATAATTTCACCAATTGACTAATTGGATCAATTCATGATGGAATCAGAGCTAATTTAGCCCCAAATCACATTTTTCTCTCGTAACTAGGTTAAAGGGGCTTAAATTGGCCTCAATTGCCTCCCTGATTGAATGAATCATCTATTTGGATCATTATGCAATTGACATTGGCATCAATTGAGTTCCAAATCACATCATATACAATTGGAACTAGGTTCATGTAGGTTATTTTTTTCAAAACAACATCATTGATTACATCTATGACATCCAAAATTCACCACTCCTCCGTGATTACTAATTTTACCATCATCTAATACTAATTTCATCATGTTAACATTGTCCTATGCATTGTCTTAACATCGTCCTTTACATCTCTTTCATCATATCAACCTTACACCCTTATCACATTATCCTTAATATAAATTAATGATGTCATTATCATCACATTTAATCCCTAATCAAATCTTCACATTATTAAGGAATTGTATACTCCTTGACACCTTCCTTCACCTACCCACACTAACAATCGTAGAAAATCAAATCTCTAATCCCCACCTAATCCTTTATTTATTATCGTCACCACATGTAGAATCTATTAATCTACCTTGAGCCACTCATCACCTCTTCTTTAGAATCCTCTATGAATTTTTAATTCATAAATCTAACTACCTGATCCTCACAACAACTCTCAACCATTTTCAATCCTCCATGGCACAAATCTAGCCCTCCATTCTTCCAACAAGATCTTATAAATTGAGCTATACCCCCATGCAAACCATCTTTAGAACACTAAATCCTCGAGTCTTGAAGCTTTGTCATTCATACATCGAAGTTATCCATCAACCATTGCCGAGCAATCAAGCATCCTTAGCCTATGTGATGTCAAATTTGTGAGCCATCAAAAGCAATCATACATCAAGTGCATCAAGTATCCACTCGTCTTTGGAGCACGTCTACAACAAGAATGAAAGGATCTCAAAAGGTAAATTTTAAAGTATAAATTCGATGTTTTCTATCGTATTTAGCTTAAATTTAGCACTTATTTTCCTTTTGCTCGATCTGAAGTAGTTTATTTTAGTTTAAGAAGAAGCTTTGTTATTGTTCATAGTTTCTATTTTGATCTTTTGATTTCTATATTATAATTAACTGCAATTTTGGCGATCATAGTGGGAGACTCACTATTTGTGTTAATTTTTTTGCTGTTTAATTTCAGTTGGTAACTTTTTTGGCTATGGAAATTTTGTCAAATTTTGCAGAACACTTTTAAATTTTGAGTTGAAATTCTGATATATGCTTTTCCCAACATATTCCGACCGCAAAATGAATCAATACTTGCTTTCCTCGTCAAATAATTTTTACTCTGTTGTAAAATGAATGCCTCTTCCATCTGCTAAATGGAAATTCCCAGTTGCTTGCTCCTTAATTTCTCTCGCTAGTATCAAAGCTTTTCTTTCTGGATCATCTGAGGTCCCGTCTCAAGTTTTGTAGTGTACAGCTCCTCATTAAAACGTGTTTTACACACAAAACAGGAATATATTTGTTTCAAACCGATCCCAAATCCTGTTCCGTAAATTATTTTCCGAGTCTATGGTTTCAAACCTCTCTCCATCTCGTTCTCGAGAATATGCCTTTCCGTAGGTCGCGAGTTCAAAACGTATATAAAAGAAATATATAAGAAATGTACATTACTGGATATCAAATATTTTTGGGTTCCACATTTTAATAAATTTTGGTCATTGTTAAAGCTAATGCCTGTTAAGTAGGTCGTGGGTTTAATTCTGTTTTGCCTCCGTTTAAATATTTATCAGTGGGTCGTGGGTTCGAATCTCGGTGACATCCTAATATTTTGACGTCTGTGGAGCCGTTTTCCCCCTTCTCGGTAGATTCTGGGTTTGACTCCCGAAATATTTTTCCACGTCCTCTTAATAATTTAAAAAAAAAAAAAAAAAAAAAAAAAAATCAATCTTAATCGTATGTTTATTTATCATGTTTTCCAGGTCCTTAATCTACTACTTTATAATGTTAATTTCTTGAAGTAAATCTTCCTTTTGCCCCCTGTGGATTTCAAATTACCACAATGACATCTCAACTTCTTGGAATTCAATATTTTTAGTTTGTAAAAAGAGTGTTGACGAAATTCAGCGTGGCATCGAAATAGTCATAGTTGCTCTTTGCATTGCCCCACAAATCCTCGGGTTACAGATCGTGATCAATTCCCCTTGCCGACAAGTGTGACACTCCAAATTCCATGGCGAAGGATAAAATTTTTACCAACTTCATCTGTATAAGAAATAACATAACCCAATTGTTACAACCACCTTGAGCATAAAATTTGGAAGTAAATAGGTTCAAATGGTGTGCGAGCGAGGGAAAAAAAAACAAGAATCTCTGAGATTTGTAGTAGGGCTCAAGGGTAGGTATCAGAATGCTAGGTGATGGATCGTAGAAGAAAATTTGCGCATGATTAATAAATGGATATGGTTTTCGACTGGAAGTGGAGAGGAAGGAGTGGATGTTCAGTTTCAAGATGAGACCTGCGAGGTTCCAGAAGGTGTGGAGAGGGACAAAGATTTTCAGAATGGTGAAAACATGAGTTGCAGACCGAAGCTATCATCTCCAATTTTCAGCTGCGAAGATAACGAGGTGGATGTAGATGTCACTGACATTGAACAGATTGTTGATTCTGATTCTCGAGCTTGGGAAGGTCTGAAGATTAGTAATGAGAAGGAATTCATCTGGGAATCCATCAATCACTCTCAAAGAAGAGGGTCTTATAGGCAAATTTGCTAGGAAATGGCCGGCGATTGGTGAAATTGAGTCTTGGTTGGACGAAAGTTGGGAAAAGGATATTGAAGTTAAATTTATTCCGAAGGGTTTCTTCCTCACTATCTTTCCAAATATTGATCTCAAAAACATGGTGTTAAATCAATCTTTCTAGTCCATGTGAGGTGTTGGCCTCTGGTTTCAATATTGGGAACGAAATTTTGATGTCCTTTTCGTCCAACACGGTAGTTACCTTGTCTAGATCAGATTCTATGGTCTTCCCTTGGAATACGAGGGTTTTGAGTGTCTTTAGGCTTTGGGAAACCTATTAGGTTCTCTTTTGTAAATAGACCCTATTATAGAGGAAGGTTTTTTGACCCCTTATACAAGAATTTGGGTTTTGATGGATTTGGATGTTGTCATCCCGAAATATATTCTTATCAAAACTCAAGGACGCTCATGGACACAATCGGTTGACATTGAAAATATTCCTTTCTGGTGTTTTAATTGTGGATGTGGTAGTCACACTCAGAAGTTTTGTAGGAAAATCTTGACAGTTTCATCTACCAATGTGGGGAAGACTCAAAAGGTTTCGAAAACAATTGTTTCATCTTCCAAGGCTTTCTAGACATGCAATGCTCAAAAAATTTGATCTAAAGAAGAGGATAAAATTCTTAAAAGAAAAGGTAAGAAAGTGGTTTCAGATTAGACTGTAGATTAGCTTAATTTGTCTACTTCAACCCTCAAGGAAGATGTCTCTTCAAAGATTCAATCTAGCTTGAATTATATTCCAAATTTACCAAATGCCTCTTGTATCAAAATTTAAGAAACAGAAGCTTTGCTAGACAAATTGGATAAAGGTGACAAGCTCTCTCCGAATTTGATGATCAAAGATTGCTAATTTATTTTGGAACAATCTCAGATTATCAAAGCTATTATTCAGAATTTGGAGTTCAATTATGAAATGAATATTAGTGGATTGAAGGATGGTCAAAATCAGTTGGAGGATAATCCTATGATTGAGTCACTTGATAGTAATTCAGACTTAGAAGAGTATGATTTAGGGGAAGAATTGAACTCTAGGAAATTTCTATCTATTTCTCAGTCCCAAAGTGCCCTGCAAAACCCTAACTAAGGAAAAACTAAGAAGAAAGGTAGAAAATCTAGTAAGGAGATTGTTGCAGGGGAAGTCTCCACTTAGGTAAGCAATGTACTCTTTCTAAATACTTTGGACTTAAGAAGTGGGAGGTAGAAATGCTCCCTAGATCTACGTGAAACTCACTTTATGGAATGTTAGGGGCCTCAATGCCCCTAACAAAAGGCACTTGGTTAAGCATATGTTCTTCTAAAAGAACCCCGATGTCTTTTTGATACACGAAACAAAACTAAATTTGGTGGAAGCTTATATTTTTATGGATTTTGGTTGGAAAAGATGGAACAATTCCTTTGTTGAAGCTAATGGGGCTTCAAGGGAGCTGGTTAGTTAATGGGTTCCTTCCAAAGTTCCATTTGAAATGTTAGAGGTTGGCAATAATTGGAAATTTTGTAAACTCACTTCTCTCATGACTAATTTAAGTTTCTTCCTTTGTAATGTGTATGGAATTAATGAGTGTAATAGTAAGCTTCAATTATAGAATGTGTTGTCTAATCTTTTTTCAAATTTTATGGATTCAAAGATTATGTTGGGTGGAGATTTTAATTCCCTTTTATCTTCTGTGGAAAAATGTTGTGGCAAGTCTTCAGTGACTTTCGGTAATCTTGATTTAATTCAATTTATTTCAGATAATGTGTTTCTAGATATACAACAAAAGTATTAGTTGTTTACTTGGAATAATAAAATATGTGGAGAGCAAAATATTATGGAGCATTTGGATACATTTTTAGTCTCTAAGAATTGGATGTCACAAAATTGAATCATAGAAAGCTCCATTTTTATTTTCGTAAATTATGATCACTTTCTTGTGGATGTTTGTGTCAATATTGATCATAAACCTAATCTTTGTCCATTCAAATTTGAAAAGATGTAGATTTGGGATCATTCCCTTCCAAAACTCATGGACGCTTGGTAGAAGAACTGCCATATCTAGCTAGCTCCCCAATGTCTAGAATAGCCAAAAAACTTCAATTTGTTAAAGGGCATCTTCAGCATTGTAATATCAATTGTTTCAAAAACATTTTTCAGGAAATAATTCATGTTGAAGTGGATCTTGAGAAATTCAATCGAATGATCTATCAAGTAGGAATGTATCAAAATTCTTATTGGTAGGAAAAGTGTTTGCTAGCTAAGTATAAGGAAGTTTTACAAAGTGAAGAAATATTCTAGAAACAAAAATCAAGAACAAATTTGTTAAAAGCAGATAGAGACTCTACTTTCTTCCATGACACTATCAAAGTCAAGAAGAATGTATCTCACATTTCCAAGATTCATTATTCTAAAGGAAAAGTTTTGGACACTTAGTCTAAGATTCAGAATGAGGCGGTTAACATTTTCAGTAATTTGCTTAATGATGACAAGGCTTCAAACTTTGTAGCTTAGAATAACAACCCTAGTTTTATTCCTAAGTTGGTTTCTCCTGCTCAGAATGTAAAACTCTTATCCCCCTGCTCTTTGGAAGAAGTTCAATCAATTGTTTTTGATATGGAAAAAGATAAGTATCCGTTGTTTTTTCAGACTTTTTGGGATCTTGTTGGGAAAAAGGTATTAGAAATGGTGGAAAAATATAGAAGAAGGAGAAAGGTAATACCTGATCTTAATGTTACCTTTATTTCCCTTATCCCAAGAGGGGATATTAAGAATTTTTTTAATGATTTCTCTATGCAATACATTATAAAAAATCATCTCTAAAGAAATAGTGGCTATACTCAAACCTATCCTGGATTCTTTGGTCTCAGAAGAACAAGCTGGTTTTGTCATAAGAAGGATATTCAGGAGGGTGTCATTATTTCCCATGAAATTGTGCATTATTTATCAACTACTCATAGGAAGGGTATGTTGCTCAAGCTTGATATCAAAAAATCATATGACAGGATTGACTCACATTTTTTTATAAAAGTGTTTGAAAAAATTGGGTTTGAAAAAAATTGGTGTGACTGGGGTTTCAATTATATTTTAGACCCTAATACTACATTATGGTTAATGGATGTCCAGCTAGTTTTTTTGAATCTTCAAGGGACATTAAACAAGGAGATTTGCTTTCTCCTTTTCTTTATTTTTTTTTTTGGCCAAGGCTTTGGGATGGGCAGTGAAGCAAGTTAAGGAAGTCTCTTTGTTACAGGACAATTAAGCTACATAAGTTATATAAAATCTTACTCACCAAAAATTCATTGTTGATACTTTCTTGTTTGGTCAAGCCTCAATGAGTGAAGCTCAAGTTTTCAATTCTATCCTATCTGGTTATAAGGTGGCTTTTGATCAAATGGTGAACATCATAAAATCTAATTTTATTGTTATCAAATACTCCAAATAAGAATAGTAGGCCATTTCCTTGGTTCTCGATTTTAATATTGGTAAGTTGCCTTCCAAATATTTAGGTGTTCTAATTTTCTCTAGGTCGGCCAAAAATATTCACTGGGAAGGATTGGTTAATTTATTTATAACATGACTGGCTTCATGAAAAGGACTTTGTTTGACATTGGCAGGCCATATCACTCTCATCAAATCTATTTTGATTTCTCTTCCTATATATTGTCTTTATATGATTCAATCACCTTGTCATGTAGTTAAGCTCCTAAATAAGATCATGAAGGATTTTCTATGGCAAGGAACAAAGATCCAAAATAAAATCCCATTTATTAAATGCGAAAGGGTTTACAAAGACAAGAAGATGACATACACTGGTTTGAAAAATCTGAGTCTTTAAATTAAGCTCTTCGTGCCAAACATGCTTGGGGAATGCATTCCAAACCCAACTCTTTCTGGTACAATCTATTGAGAAGTAAATATATTAATTTGAATAATCCCTGGAGTGTGATCTCTATTAGTAACACCACCAAAGGTTTTCACTTCTAGAATTTTTTGTTTAATTATAGGTTTTCAATTTTAGAACATGTCTCTTGGATGATGAACAATGGCAGGATAGCTAAATTTTGGGAGAATGCTTGGAATGGTCATAAACCTTTAACTCATTTGCTACATTTGGAGGTGGCTAGGCGTATTGTTTTTTTAGCTTGGGGTGCCTTAATTGTGAATTATTTGGAACTTCATTAGAATAATTGTGTGACTTCCTGGGTTTGGAAGAATTTTAAGGCTTTTGAAATTACAATGGAGTAGTGATTGCATTTGGTTGAATTCTTGAGGAATCAAAAGGTTTTCTTAAATTCCAAGGAAGATTCGTTGTATTCGATTGGAGCTAAATCAGGACTACATTCAGTCAATCTCAGCTATCAGATGGTAGATGCTACTGATGATATGATGAATTAGGCAAGATTTTTATGCTGGGATAAGCTTGGGCTTCAGAAAGTGGGGGTGTTTGCATGGCTTGCTATTGAAAAATACATTCTTGTGCATGATAAATTGACCAAAATTGGTTTCTTGGGTCTATCTAATTATAGTCTTTGTAAAGCTAAAGAAGAAACTAACAATCATCTATTACATGAGGGTCCCTTTGTTGCCTAGTGTTGGGCTTGGATGTGTTGTAAACTTGAGTGGTCTTGGGATTGGCCACCTTATTTATATTATGCCTTCTCTATTTGGCCTGTTGGAGACTGTAAGAATTCTCTATATGGCCTTTGGCATGTTATCCCAACTATTCTCTTATGGACAATCTAGAAAGAAAAAATCGATGAATTTCTGAAGGAAAAGAGAAACTTCTTGCTAAAATCTTAAAATATTTAGATGATGCAATTTTAGAAGTCATTTCTTCCCAAATAAAATGTAGGAATGGTTGTCTCTTAGCTTGGGATGAGGATGTGTGTGAAATGGAGGCTTATTGGTCATCCACCCATTAATGTGTCATTAGTAAGTTCAGATAAAATATTGAGAAATGACACGTCTACTTGGACTCTACCTTAGGTGGTTTAAACTAAATTTTGATGGTGCCTTGCATGGAAATCCATGTGCTTCTTGTGTAGGTTGTATTCTAAGGGACTATAGTGGCTCCTTGATTAGGATGATTTCTATAAAATTTATATATGACACAAAAAATGAAGTTAAATAAGAAATTGAGTCTTTGATTGATTATTCTAAAGCATAGTAGCACAAATATATACAAATACAAAATAGTTATAGAACTGTCAATGGGTGAAACCTAAGCACAACTGAAAACTACCGAACTATGTATCAAATTAAACAATGTAATAAGCATAGTAATTATGCCAACATTCCCCCCTTTATTACATTGTTTTAACAAATATACCCCCAAAATACATCAAATTTCACCTTGCCAAGAGACTTGGTGAAAATATATTCTATCCATAATTTAATCAGGCAGTACTGGAGTTGAATATTATGGTTCAAAACTTGTTCTCTGATGTAATGATATTGAACCTCAATGTGTTTGGTTTGTTCACAAAAAAATGGATTCTTCACAAGCTTCAACACACCTTGATTGTCACATAATAGAATCGGTGGTTGATCTTCAGGAATTTGCATATGAGATAAAATATGACATATCCATATTGCCTTGCACACAACTCCTCGCGCAGTGTGAATCTACTTCTATGGATGAGAGAGCAACTATTGACTACTTTTTGTTGATCCATGAAATGGGTCTAGATCTGAGATGAAAAATGTATCTTGAAGTAGATTTTCTATCATCAATAGATCCAACATAGTATGAGTTAGTATACCCTTGCAAGAAGAACTAACCATTCTTCTTTTATTCTAGACCATACTAAAGTGTACCTCAGACATATCTCAAAACATGTTTTACTATAACCCAATGACATTTCTTCAACTCCTACATAAATTTGGAAAGATAGCTCACAACAAAAAATATATCTGGCCTGGTGTAGGTCAAGTAGATGAGACTCCCAATGAGTTGTCTGTAGAGAGTTGCATCCACTTGAGGGGAATCTTAGAAATGAGAGAGTTATAAACCTTTCTCTATCGGTGTCAAAAGATGTTTATAGTCTGACATTCTATACTTCTCCAAGAGTGTCTTGACATATTTCATCTAGGAGATGAAGATGTGATTTTATTTCTACAATATCTCGAAGCCAAGATAATAATGTAGTAGCCCCAAATCAATCATATCGAAGGATTTCTTCAGTTCATTCTTTACTTCATCAACAAGATCATATGAACTACCAATGATCACAAGATCATCCACATACAAGACAAGAATGACAATATCTGTACCAACCTTCTTGATATACAAATTAGAATTAGAGGGGATACGAATAAAACCATGCTGCAATAGGTGATCACCTATTTTTATGTACCATACCTAAGGTGCTTGTTTAAGTCCACAAAGAGACTTAACAAGAGGACATACCTTATGTGGATGTTTTTCATCGATGAAACCTTCTGGTTGTGTCATGTATACTTCTTATATTATATCACCATTTAGGAAAGCACTCTTGACATCCATCTGTTGAAGTTTCCATCCATACTATGCTACTAGTGCACAAATAATTTTGATGGTCTTGATCTTCGCAGTGGGTACAAAGGTCTCCTCATAATCAATGCCCTCTTGCTAAGCATAACCCTTTGCAACAAGTCATGCTTTATGTTTTTTGATGGATCCATCTACCCTATACTTTGTTTTAAAGATCCATTTGTAGCCAATGGATTTCATCCCTATAGGTAGATCAACAAGTTCCCACATCCAATTCATGATGAGGCTATCATATTCTGCATCCATAGCTTTCTTCTAATGAGGTTGACTTAAGGCCTCTCGAACTGCCTCTAGTTTGGTGCTGTCAACCACTGAACTCATGAGTACAAGATTGACTTCATCTCTCACCTGTGTTTTTGTTCAGACTCCTGATGATGTGTTTGGAGGAGAGATCAGGGGTGAGTCCTTGATTGTGTAATCTATTCATTGAGGATGTAATTGTGGCTATTGATTTGATGAAGAATTGCCCTATAGATTACCAAAATCAACAAACAATTCTCCTTGTTGCAGCTCATCTTCTTCATGTTCATCATCTAACTGTGGGAAAATTCTATGAGAGGTTGTCTAGTCTGTCTCCTTTTGTGTCAATGAGTCACATGATGATTCATCATAGACCACATCATGACTTTCATAAAAAAAATTACTTTCAGGATCCATGAGATGGTATGCTTTGGAGGTAATGTTATACCCCAAGAAAATACACTAGAGGGTCTTTGGTTCAATCTTCTTCCTCTTCTTATCTAGAACATGCATATAATAAGTACAACCAATTACTCGAAGATGAGAAATAGATGGTTTATGAACACTCCATACCTCTATAAAATTTACAAATGACACAAACAACGAAGTTGAATCTCAAGCTCTCTCCACTGTGATTGATCTTGCATTCCATTGTAAGATTGACAATATTATAATTGAAGGCGATTCTCAAATGTTAATTTCTACTCCTAAAATAAAGATAACCACTTCTTGGAAATTAGAAAATATTTTGTTCAATGTATGGGTTGGGTTTGATGATTTCATATCTCTGGATTGCAGGCACTGTTATAGAAAAGCTAACTCATCTATGAATTTTCTTACTAACTATGAGATTGACCAAAGAAAAGAAATAAGAGTGGATAACCTTGGATCTACTTAGGAAGACTTTCCCAATATAATTTCCATTAATCAAGGTTTAAAAAAAGTTAAAAATAATAAAAATAATATCAAAACAAATCTATTTTAAATCCATAATAATAATAATCAATTGGTATTGATTATTATTTGTTATGGTTTGATTTAACCATAAATAGACTTGTCACTAACATCGGCTTTTCGACAACATTTTTCTCTCGTGATGACCTCAGCAATGCAAAAAATGGTGGCGGCAGATTGCATTTACGGCAAGAGTGTGGATTTGATTTGGTATCATTAGGGGGATTGCTATTCATTTACACTTAGGAAGTTTTTTTGGGTTGTCATGGGCACCCGATGTTTTGCATGGAGAGAGAGAGGTTGATCTAGGACTTGTAACTCCAATGATTTATGGCAGCAGCTCGGCTTGGGAAATGGCATTTTTGAGGGTGACGTCTCTCGGGCTAGTCTCAAACATATTTTTTGGATTCCCTTTGAAGAAAATTTTCAAACCATATCAGTTGTTTTGGGTGAGGACTATGTGGCTATTTGCATTCACAATAGGGTTAACTTTGCAATAGCTGCCATGTTCGTAACAAATATCATGGCGCTCATGGTGGATTCTGAGGTGGTTTATAAGAGTTTTTGGTAAGGCCATAGCATTGTCTTGATCTTGTAGAGGCGATAGGTAGTTTTGACTTGGGTTCTTTTCCCAAATTAACCTTCTCTAGTTCAGATGGTGGTGGTTCGATTCTATTATCAGTGTTTAGAGTTTTGGATATGCACTTCATGGTTTTAGTTGGCTTCACGGAAGAGATTCAAAAAAGGGTTTGTGACAATGATCCAATGAAGGGACAATTTTTGACAAAGCCTCCATTGGTGCAACTCAAGAATCTAATTCCAGAATTGTCTCACTAGAAGGCGATTTGTTACAAAAATTCCTCGGTGGAAACAGTGAAATTCTTGACAAATTGGTGATTCGTGAGTCGGTTGCTGCTCCTTCATGGCTGGGAGGGCCACCTCAACGTTCAATCACGGTGACAATCAAGGGCCATTTGGCAAGAAATCGGGTTGTTGTATCAATGGGAAGCGTCAAACTCATGCTCAGGGTTCCGGGTAGAAATCGGTGGGGTGCTCTTCTTTTGTTGATGTTCTGTTTGATGAGGTCATCATTCTGGATGATAAAGAAAACAAGGTTGTTGCAGTTTGAAGACCTGTGGAGCTGGTTGTTCTTTTTGGTAATCTTTATAAAATTACTCCTTTGTCTAGATGGTTAATTTCTCAACCCTTCATGGATTTTCAGTGTTTCTTAATCATTGGGTATCTGTAATTGACTACTTTTCGACATGCCAACTTGTCTGGGCATACCGTGATTTAATATAAACAACTATATTAAGTTATACTTTTTACTGGTTTTTGTGAGACTTTTTATATAGGCAAGGGACCTGTTTAAACCCCAATATCGATCAACAAACAAATTAATTAAATTAAACGAAAAAAAAACAACCTCCAAAAAAAAAAAGACACTCTTGATTGCTTTTTCAATTTTTACATTATAATTTATTTTGCTCGAGGAACAAAATAACACTTCCTTCAGAGTACTTCTGTTTATTTTTTGAACCTACCTTCAATTCTTAGCCGCTCAAGCGACCTTATGCATCCAAATCTGGAAATATTTCCAGACTTCTCCCATATTCGTAACAAATCTGCTGTTGCTTCCGTTGTTTCTGTTACACAAGCCTTCTTTAACGATTCTGAAATAATATTCGGAGCAAGAAAATATTTGTTCCTTCTTAAACCTGAAACACAAGTGAAATAGCGACGATGGTAAAGTTGATTCTGTGTCATTTAATGTTACAAGATCGGAGCTTACTATCTTAATTATAGTGTCCAATATTTCTCGTTCTCCTTCAAGTTCTAATTTCTGCTGATATAATGTATTCTTCCTACACTCATTATCATCTATTTGGAAATAAGAAAACAAATCAGATGAAACAATGAGCAACTCTTTTGCTTCTTTCTTGGCAGAAAGAAATGTCAGAGAATTAGCTATGACTAGCTACTGGGTGTGAATTTCTTGCATTTTTTCTACTGAAGCAACGATGGTATCTTTTAGGTCTCCTAGTACATGGACGCCCAGGTAGTTGAGGTTTTTTTGCTCTCGGTTCTAATCACATGGGAATAGAATGCATAACTGCAGATGTTGAATCAAGTAAATAATCCAATTTAAATTTAACCTGAAAACAATTTGGCGTATTTGACAGCCTTATCTTATCCAAAACATATTCAATATGAATCCCATTTGGTAAACTGCAATCGTCGCATTCCATAAGAAGCCGTCGTTTTGTGCCTTAAGAGTATCTAGCGAACTACCGCACTTTGCATACATGTTGATAAGTCTCACAGGCTACTTACGCAGATGCCTGAGAATTTTATTTTCTTCCAATTTAAAGCTGATGGAGGTCTTTTTTGGTATGCTTTCTCTAATATTAAGCTATTGGAAAACAATTTCTTGACGATTGTTGCTAAAAAAATATATATATATATCTCTTTTGGACTAACAGTTTTTAACTTTTAACCAACATCGAACAAACAATTGTCATTACCATTTCCCTTAATTTGGCACCCACAATTGATTGGCTGTAATAGGAGTAGAGTCTGCAGAGCAGTGATTTCATATGTAATAATTTTGACATAAACAAACTCCGTGAAAAGGCCATGAAAACCAAAAACTATCTTCATCTAGATAAGAAACATAACATGTTATTGAGACATGCTTATAATGAAATGTAAAGTATAAAATAACTAAATTCTGGTTGATTGCCAAAGATTTTTAATTAAAGCTTCGTGTGCACTAAAGTTTATAGGTTTATAAACAATAGTCTTCAATGCTACGTAAATCTTCATGATAATACCAACAAGAATACAAGTAGAAAGTTACAAACAAAATATAGTTGACCTGCAGACTAACATACAGGTGGCACTATGTTACTAGGGCCTCATGGTACTAGATTTGACTTTGGCTTATAGTTCTTGAGCCTAGAGGATGCTAGGCACAAACCATTCACTTTCGGTCTACTTCAAAGACTTTTTACTTGTTTATAGATCATTAATGAAAAGGATTTTGTAATTAAATGAATCAAATTATATAATTTATAAGCCTCCTCTTCTTTTTCTTTTCTTTTTTTTTTGGGGCGAAGGGGCTACGGCGGTGGGTAGGGGATTTTTAATAACAAAAAATTATGTTAGTGTGTTTTTTCAAAGTGAAAATTTGTACAAATAAAGGGGATTTTTAACTTGAAGGTACACGGTCATTAAAGCCTAGATCTTCCAACTACTAATGTTGATTTTATAGTTTCCTCCTCAAGATCATTTATCAAATTACTAAAGTTTTATTTTACAAAATTATTTATTAAAGTAATTAGATATTAAATAATTAATTAAATTATTTTTTAATCAATTTTAATCATTTAATCAAATTAATTTTGCTTAGATAATTTTATTTTGTATGTTTTATATTCGAACCCATAGTGTAATTTTGGGGATAAAAAACATTTGAATTTGTTTTCTTTGTATTTGAATTTTACAAATGTAATTTTTTTTGTCCATTTTGTAAGATTTTTTCACTCAGAACTAGATTGTGTATGCTCTCCCCTTGCATCCCAACGGTGATATTGAGGATTAAAAATAACTGATGCCTCCCCTTTTTCTCTCTTTAAATAAAATGTGACATGGATTTGATCCCCACACATTTGCCATAGTCTTTAGACAGGGCATCATATGGATTTCATCAGCACACACTAATTCAAAATTTATATTTTGATGGAGTATAAATAGCAAGGACATATGTCGTAAAGCTAATAAATATTGTCCATAAAGGATTCTATGAAATGAGGAGGTCACACTCTAATACTCAGGCAACATACACCATCCTTACATGGAATTCAGCCCCATATACCATAAGGTATTTTGGGGATGCCTTTAAAGAGCTTCATACAACCTAGATTAGTACCCTTCGACCACAAACAACTATCAATGCAAGGGAAACATCATCCCTGAAGATCACTCACCACATACAAATGTAGAGTGAGGGTTGGGAGACCAACCCAGTCACCAATTTACACAATTAGATTGGTGGGCTATTAGTTATGGTGAAAAATCATAACATTTATCATTTTACCCATCTTAATCCATGGCACACAAAATAGATTTGGATATCATGCAAATAGAATAATACATATATGTAAACAAGGATATTATCCTTGTGTAGCTCCTAGAAAGAGGGCCCTGACTTCCTGAAGACTTTTCCCCCTTAAATCTAACTTCCATAATGAATTAGAATAATCAAGGCCTTCCATATCCAACTCAGCCTACTCTTAGACCCCTACGATTTATAATCATAATCAAAATTTTCCTCCACTAGTTATAGCCTTGATCATGATCTCCCTTATCACACTAGTAAAGAGTAACATATCTTAGCTACCTTATCCAATACTAGTCCATCCATTGAACCACTTCAAAAATAGTCATACAACTATGTCATGCCATAACTACACCAAGAAAAATCGTCCAACCTAGAATAAAACTTTTCCACATCCAAAAAAAGTTGTGAATGGAGACAATATGGTCCTCTAAGTGAACCCTTGGAAGCCATCTTTTGCTAATTAGATTTCTCAAATATGATCATCTATTTACGCAATTAGTCTTTTGATCTAACCAAACCTAAGCCCTATTGGTATAAAGAGGGTGAATACTATCAATATGGCAAAATTAAGGGGCATTCCATTAATAGATGGTCCAAAATCTAATCTACCACAATGATATCAAAATTGAATCAAATGCATCCACATCTAAGATTCATCACAATGGGATATGACAAGATTCTTTTTATATCATAATCAAACTGTTCCATATAAAAAAAATCAAGAAAATAAAAATCAATTAAATATAGCAAATTAAAAAGAGTTTGCTTGTGAAAACCTCTTCAAGGCACCAATAGATGAACAAATTAAATCTACATCATTTGATCAAGATCTCCAATGATATGACAAGTCTTGAGACATGTTCTAGAAAAAGTCTTGAGACTTTGATCAATGGAAATTTCGTTCCCATTGGACATGATCCTTGGATTTCCCTAATCTATTCCTCATTCACCCTCATCCCTTTATGCATCATCCAAATCCTTTTAGTGTTCCATCTGCCACCATTTCCAAACCTAGTTATTGGGCTTTAGTTTTTCCTTTCCTATTGACCCTTTTTGTACATTAAAAAATCATAAATTTCTCAAAAAGTAAAAAAATAATAAAATACAAAAAATCCAAGAACGTCCCATTTGTATTATCCTAAATCCTTATCGAACAGATCATTGTAATAATTATTTAATCCAATCATCTATCAACTCTAACCCCATGGAGTATATCATTGATTGGTGGATAAATAAAAAAAGAGCAATCAAATCATTAGTTGTTCAACCCAACCCATGGATTTTATCTAGATGAGACACTGATCACATAAAAAAAAATTATTTACATAATTTGCATGTAAATACTTGTATATTCATTTTGTGTGTGACTTGTATAATTTTTTCTATTTTTTTCATGTACATGTCTTTGTTTGGTCATTAAATGTCTTGACTATCTTTCATCAAATGTTTTGATCCATCTTTTTAGCAATGTTTATTTGCTCATAATCATGTATATACATGTCTTTAGTTAATTATTTTATAAATACATTTCTCAAATCATTATTATCCATATTTTATTTTAGCTTCTTATATTTATCTATTTGTGCAATAACATTAAGTAAATATGTCATCTTGGTTCCTTATGCCAATAGTTCATTACACTGCATGCTTATTGTACATTTCATTTTTGATATTTTGATCTTTTACATTAATCAAACATGCACTTTCGCATAAATTCATCATGGTTACACATACCAAGGTGCATATTTTATATTACAACATTCAACATGAATGTTTATATATATGGTTCAAGAACATTATAACATAAAATCCTCACAAATATACACTTACATCTATCACATATCTAATCATCAATCTTATATGTTGATGTGGGTTATATACACACTAAGAAACCTTTGGAGATAACCTATAACATTGTAGGATAAATGATTCAAGATTCACTCCAAGGCATGAGTTGTTGGGTATTGGGATTTATAGTAACCCTTTTTTGGAATGATGATGAGCAAAGTAGTTGATAACCTGAGATGGTTTGAATATGGATGGGAATCCTAGATCTACTTGAGGTGCATGTATTGATGATAGAATTAACCTAAGGTGGATATGGGTCAATAAAAACTACAAATAAGAGAGAAGAGTAAGGTAGAAATATAATCTATAATTAAAGAGGATGGGTTCTTTACAATTGGTTTTTAAAATAGGGATAACTAATAGCAATCGATGTTTTTAGTCTATTGTTGTAATATCCCCACTGGGATTTACTAGAAAATGTAATAAATTTTTTCAAAATTATATTCCACATATTAGTTCATTAGATTACATCATGAGAATCTAGTTAGTGATTCCATTATAATACACTATGTTAACCATTAAATAAATATGTAACATCTATTAGTTAGTAATCACTAACATTACATGAAATAAAACATAACTGCATATAGAAAGTAATTACATAATTTCAGCCATGGTTGGTACAATAATACAACCACTAATGTCAATGTATAATGAGTAATTAATTACATTTCAAACTGCCACAGTATTTCAATAACATATAAAATACAAGATACAAGACTCCACAAAACATGAGTCTTATGAACCTCTAGTATCTCTGATAATATCAAGTGTAGTTTCCAAATAAGTACTATTGTGGGGAGGAAGCACATCATTCTAATATTTTTTCACATCAACCAGGAACCATCGATTCCCCTCACAATCCCCCAATCAGGCAATGCCCCTCCTTTCATTAATGGGTAAATAGTGATGGCATAAGAATCCAAAGAGACAAGTTAGTACCCATGTGTTGTAAGATTTTTAATATATAATATGTATCATAAAAAAATATGTTTTAACATGATATCACATAACCATGTAAATCATATATATGAAATGACAATGTTTAACTAAACATTAATTTGTCCAAATTTTGTTAAATAGTTATTGATCTCCAAAATCAGTCAAATTCATACACACCACTTAATTGGATTACTTTCATCTGACATTGGTGATGCTAAGTAAGATAGTGAGGTCCATCTCACTACTTAGTTAGTACGAACAATGTGAGATTTGCTTAATATAATATATAACCAATATGTTCAACTGAATACTTCTTACTAATAAGCGTAAAATATGATAAATATAGGAATAATCAATAATACATGCATTTAGTACGTCAAATATATACAATGAATTTCAGCTATATTATTTATCACATAAATAATAAGCATAAGTACAATTTATACCAGCCGGGTATAGTATATATTTAAATTGCATGTTTATAATTTTCTTAAGTCAATTCAGATGTAGTACATTCTAAGATAAAAAATAATATCATAGTTTGATATTTTTATGTAGACATTAATCAATTATAAACAATCAATCATAATAATTACCAAGAATCAAATAACTCATAAACAAAAACATAATTTTTAAATTATGCAACATGTTATACTTTTAGGATGTTGTATGCATATAATTATAGCGTCTTATCCCTCAAGATTATGTGACTTAATTTAATAGTCATTAGACTATAATTATAGGTAGCATGCATCCCAATGTATAAATATAAGTTATTTATGTATATGAGCACCTATATTCTCATATAAATATATTTCATATATTTATGCATCTTGCATAATATGTAACACATAATTTATATGTTCTAAAATAAAAATAATGTTCTATCACACTAACAATAACTTCTAATTTTTTTATAGAACTTCATGTGTTTCAAACAAACCTTTTTAACTATTCATGAAATAGCAATCAAGATCTAGCACAGGGTCCCAACATTTCCGCACACCTATTTTATTCATTTGTATCATTTTAAAATTCATAATCCGATTATGATAAAACCCATACAAAGTCTACTACCGTGTATACCTTATCCTGAATTATTGATAATAGAGTATTATGAATAATCAACCACATAGACCCATATTCTATCTTTGTTCATTTGTTGGAGGATTATAATACCTCTAAGTTTTTATAAGTATATATAAAACAAAATTGGCATCCTATATAATTTTATTTTTAACTGTATGACATACAACCTTTACATAGTCTATAAAAGCATTTAAACTTCCTGTGCTCAATATAATAATATTAACATAAGGGTCAATCCACGTTCGACCCTATCAATTTATAAACATATTAAAAACTCATATGCATCTAAATACATTTTAAATAACTTAAACCTAATATATTCTCACATAAATTATATACAAGCCATATGCCCTGTATATACATATATGTATGTGAAAATTTAGTCATTTAATTTCCTAATTTGACACCATTATCTACTATATGTATCTTCTATTAATGATCTGAATAGATTATCAGTTGCCTCTCATAACACATAATTCTTTACTAAGAATAAAGAGTTGTTATATAATTTATCTACTCAATATTTTCATTCAATGATAGTTCCATATATTTTCCTTCAACCCACATACATAACATAGTTCATATTTATATATCTTTACTATTTGAATGACAAGTATACACAAAGTTCACTATTTTTAAAAATAATTTACTCACATTTCCTACTTATATAATCTCATGGTTTCATGTATTAAATACATACACCATTCATATATTTTCATGGTTTTGAATGCCAAACACACACAGTCTTGTTTATATGTATATCAAACTCTTAAATGCATTAATCAATACGTCGAATATATATGTCAATTTATTTATTCCTTAGTTTTACATTAAAAACATGTTTACCCTACCTGATAAATTCAAGGTATACACATAGTCGTGTGTGTGTGTGTGTGTGTGAAGAGTTAAAAACTAAATCTCAATCATAGTAAAACCATCAACTAAGCCCTATTGATATTTAACTTGGGCATATTGCCAACATAGCAAAAATATCCTTTTAACCCTACGTTTCTACACACATATAGTTTCAGTTTGCCTTTATAGGGATTTAGAGGATATTGGTTTAGTTTTATGGATGGTCAAGCCATCCATATCTCTAAGCATGTATCCCTAATAAAATGCAAATAATTTTTATAAACCCTAAGAGACAAATAATCAGCACATAATTCCTTTTAAGTAAAAAATTAATAAAATAACTTCACCAACCTCTTAATTGATTCCAAATGAATTGTATAAACTATAAAATCAAGCTCCTTCACTCTAATCTCTCTCTCCTCCTCTTCGTGTCATTCCATTCTCTTCTCTAACTCCCATCTTATCATTATTTTTCCATCAATCTTTCCAATTCAATCTTGCATGTAAATATTAGCTCAAAGCTCATAGTTCTCCATGCATAACCCAAATTATTTTTCCAAACTAAAACTAATCATAGTTAAATTCATTTTAGCTAAACCATGAAAATCCATAATTTCTCTTCAACTTTCTCCAAATTATTTTATCATTATTTTAATCTCTTAAATCTTTCATGGCCTTATCTACATTGCATGCCTATGTATCACCTTACAAAATTCCACTTTTAACATGATAACTAACACTTCAAACATTACCATGGTCTATGCACGCAAATAATGACTATGTTTTGTTTTTAGAATAGTCTTGGGATAATAATACAATTTTTTAATAACTTGTAAAAGATAATCAACCTCATGACTTTAGATAACAAAGTTACTAATATAAAGTGAATGATATTCTTTTAATAGTAGTGGTAAATTAGATAACTATTATACCGAACATAATAGTATTCTAGGAAAGTAATCATTGTGTTATTACTAAGTTATATAGACTATCTAGTGTCTTTTATTATCTTTATATATTAAGGCCTTAAGCCATATAATGATATTTCTCTAATACTGTAATAATAACCAATTAATGTTCTAGAACATTACAAATATATTATGGTTAGTTTATAGATAGTAGTAACTAGATACTATTCACGTAGATTTACATTCCTGTAAGCATTAAAAATCATGAATACTATAACATGACATAATCTAAATTTACATATAATAGCCCCAATGAAAACATACAAGATTTATTCCTCATAATGATTACACTAAACTTACACACAACTAGCACACATAATTAATTATCTAAATATAGATAACATTAAAAATGTACTAACACTAACAATTTAAATAGTTCATAAAATGAGTATTATATAATGTGGTGTGTGCATGGGTTCTAGTCATTCCTCTGTAGTTTTCCAACACATCCATCTAACGCATCCTCTCCTATAATCATCTCCCTCTATCATGCTCTGAGGCATGATTCTCTCCTACATCGAACTCACTACAAGAAGGTAGTTAGTCTATAATATTATGATATATATCATAAAACATTAATGTAACAACAAATAAACATGATCATAATCTAAATAATATATAATATAGTTAACTCATAGCAATGTAATCATGTAATCAAAGTAACATACAACTATCCCATAACATCATATGGCTTATAGCTTAGTTAAAAAGTAATTAATCAATTTAACAACCTTAATAATCCATAGATAATTAGGTAAATTAGCTTAGTGATAAATTGGGTTATGATTATTGATTTGGCATTCAAAAACTATAAATGTGGTGAAAGATTCTGAGGGATAGACCACAATTAACTCAAAGTCATTGGGTAAAGATTGTTGATATTAAGGGTAGTTTTTATAGCTCATAATAAGAGGTTATATCTAATAAACAAAAAACATCTTCAACTAACTATTACATAATCTCGTAGGTTGCATCAAAATGGTATTTCTATGTAAAATCAAGAAAGAAGGTTCTATACCTTTGAAAAGGCATCTACTATTATTTATTTGATGGACAAGTATCTCAAGAATCAGTGTTTGCTATTTGTAGAACTTGTGAAAAAACATGACTAGAGTCTAGGATAATGAGATATAGGATGTTTATTGGTCTTAACCGAAGGTTGTTCTCCTTAAATATGCTATTGCATACATTTATATAAGAGATTATAGATTGGACTAAGAAGTTATTTAGATAAGCTATGGCTCACACCTAGAAACCTATATCTAAAGAAATACCTCTACATAGCTTGGATTATTAATTCAACTTGTAATAACTATATGAATCAATGAAATCTATAAATATTCAATAACTATTGCATATCTAAGACTAACATTCATTAATAAAATAGTCAAATTCCTCTATAGCATAGGCACACATCAGAATTATTGAATCAATATGAAAAAATAAACTTCAATTTCCTTAACATAGAGAGGGGAGAAGAAAGAATAAACACAATTGCATGATAATCAATTTATTTATTTATTCCTATATATTCATTCAAAAAAAATTCACTTTGAAAAGAGGGTTCTACATGTATATAAAGATCTTGGGGAAGGGGTGGTCTCATCCTTCAAGTTTAGAATATTTTGTTTAGATAAAGTGATAAACTATAAGATAAGTCTCAGTCACATGTAGATAATTTATAGATATCTTAGTCATGTAATGTGTGTATGCTAACAAAAATGATTAGTTAATTACAAATATATGCATCTAGGAATTAACTATTAAGTTATAATCATAACATGCAAAAGCTGTTACAAAATTAGCCTTCATGATAAATTGGCTCTTGCTTTACTTTTATTAAAACTATCATCAAAATTGTAGTAGTAATCATGCATGATGATGTAGTAATTGGAGTAGTAATCAAAGATGCATTGGCTGATTGAGATGTTACTATAGTATGAGGTGGTACTAACGTGGCTATAGTTATTGGCACTATAGATGGAGTCGATGTAGTAGAACTATTAGGTGGTGTTTTTTTAATTACCTTCTTTTTAAAATCTATGTCTTGGTAGTGTTTGTATACCTCAATGTGCTATTCTTAGATTAGGTTCATATCTAGGAGGTGTGGCCTAGTCACTTTGCTCATCTACTCTATTACTTTTGCATGTTCTATCTTGGTGGCTTTCAAGCCTACATGAAATAATTCCACCTCTATCCCCTTATTCTTAATTGGACTCAATTTAGCCTCAATTTATTCTAAGGTCAAACATTGAAGACTCTGCTTGAAGCCATCAAAGGCTTGTTTAATCATTTGATTAAATGTAGCCCGAGTCACTATCTTGCCTTTGTTAGCTCATATTATAGTAAATTCCAACTCTATCAAAATTTGATCAAAAATTTTCTCTTACTCGACCAATTTATTCACTAGAGCCTCAACGGATAATACCCAATCCTAGTCATCCTAATTTCTTTTTAGTGATAAATTCAAAGCATTTGATGCCTCCAATGGGTCCATCAAGACTAAATGGCTAAATACTTCAGTTGGGGTACATAGTAAAAATAAATTTAGCTTACTATCATCCTCTTTGTGGCTTTTGAATAATATTTTTATATTATTGATGTGAGGAGCGAAATTTACTCTTAAAGAATGAATTAAATCTAAAATCTCATACAACATAAGTGTTGTAGTTTACACATCCTGGTCAATGGCTTAGGGAACCTGAATCACTTGTTGTTGCTCTCTAAGATTTTATAACTCCTCTTAGATATCTTGTCTATCCATTTTCATCCATTCATGTATGGTAAGGATTGATTCTGTATGTGTCTCCATATAGGACTTCAGGTCCTCAATATATAGGGATTGACCCTTTTGTCTATTTTGACTCTTGTTGAGAGAATAAACTTCTTCCCTCTCCTCCATGATCAGAGTTATAACTGAGATATCTTGAATTTTCCTATTTCTTACCTATTGTAATGATGTTGTGTCCCTATCAAACAATGATCTCACTATTGGCAGTTCAGTTATCTTTAGACTAGACCTCTTAGAGGTGGAGGCACCCAATTCCTTATCCTAATCTAGAATAGTGAGGTTTGAGAGATCTAAGGGCTAAGCTTCGATTTTTGCATGTTCTTTAGGCTTAGGATTAATTTTAGTAGAAGGATTGGGCATTATTAGCCATATGATTTTTGACTAGTCTATGTTTTCATATTATGGCATTGGATGGACAACAAATATTGGATGCTCCCTTGGTGCCCTTTTGGTGGTATCTATTGTGGTTATGGTGGTTGGAGTGGAAGAAGGAAAGTGTGAAACTAATTGGTTAGAAGGAGATACATTTGGAGTGATGGATTGAGTAATGGCTAGAATGGACAAAGTTAGTGTTGATGGGATGAACACTGATGGAACGAAAACCACAATAGTCGAGGGTGGAGCGGCTGTAGTGGTAGTAGTCAGACTCATATATGGGTGAATGAAAATTAAACTAATAGAAAGTGTCTATTGGGGAATGAACATAGAAACTACAGGCCTAGGGGTTATAAAAACTATAGGTAAGGATATCAAAGGGAAAATACCTAAATGGAATTTTAGCAAAGGACCTTTACCAAATTATTCATCTATCAAAGGTACCTTAGCATTTAATGATTATAGGGTCAATACATTGTATTTTTTAAACTCCTCCTCATCCACCTCTTGTTTTGGATAGGTCTACGGTCAGTCTCCCTTAGGATTCCTTTGATATCACTTTATTATTTTGTCTAATTGTGGGACTGTTGCCTTTTGGGCAAGAGAGGGGGAAAAATGCTAGGTATTGGGGATGAGGAAGCCAATTTTTCCTCTTCATCAGATAAGTCTAACTAAATAATCATAAGTTCTTCCCTTTATGCATTGCTTCCTACTTGAGTTAGTTCCTCTGGTAGATTTATCTTGACTTGTATCAGTTCAACTATTGAATCTTGAATTGGGAGCACTATTTCCTCTTCTACTTGTGTCGAGGTAAGAAATTGTTCTTCCTTAGCTTGTTCATCATGTGCTCCAATGAGAGGTGCCTCACCTATGATTTATTATTCATCCTAGGGTTGTACTTGAGCTATTTAGGGATTGTGTCTCTCTCCTTATGGTATTTTTGATTTCCTACCACTCCAAAAATTAGAAGATCTTGATTTTATAAGAGGTGGGATCTTGAGCTTTGCTTCATTGAAAATCAAGGATGGTTCTTCCTATATCACTCTTATCATGTCCTCAATCAATCCTATAATTATGGCCCTTTCCTTGACCTCTTCATCATCCTTGGAATTCAGGAAGATAAAATCATGACCCATGAGCTCATGTTTGTAACCGAGGCCAAGGGTATGAATTTTGTTCTAAACCTTGTCATGAGGATCCCAATATCTATGAGAGAGGGTAGGTAATGAATATTCCTTCCTAGAATTCCCAACCTCCTTGAACTACCTATGAATTATATATTTCATTTGCCCAATGGTGATGTGGGATTCATGGAATGTGGCTTTATTATTTCTTTCCAACTCCTCATCAATGTTATTCCATATCTAGTATGTAATTTATTTTTAATCTAATTTATTCGGAACTAACTTTGAAAGATAAAGGCAATCTACCTTGTGGCCAACCACCATAATAACTATGTAGTATAAATAGATCCAATAGTCTCCTACATTGTTGACAAGTTTTTGGGTTATGACAGAAGAAATTATTGCCAAATATTCGTCATGGATGGCCATCCATACCTAAGGGTAGAGGTCCTCAATAATCTTTGTTATGTTTATAACATAGGAGTGCACATGCACACAACTATAATAGTCATAAATCTTATTCTTGATGACTTCTATGGTTGGATCCCATAGGACTCCATTATCTCTATACATAGTTCCCATGACCACATCCAGTAGGTATGACATCATGTAGAAATTTATTCCCAATGGCTCCTTATATTTATGCAAGATTTATTATTGGAGGCATGTGCTGATCACTTCCCCCAAAGCATAAGTACACTTTGAGGTACTTAGCAGGTCTAGTAGGGGAAACCATTCCAAGTGCAAGAAGTAGATACTTGTATGGATAAAACATTTTTTCAATAGTGCCATTCCCACACAGATTCCCATTCTGAATTGGGTGATGGGGATGGGGCTCTTGACATGTTATTTTGAAGTGAAACTTTCCTCAGGGATTAACCACCTTGAAAACACTCGCTCTACATTATCAGACTTCTTTCAATGTAATAATAATGTGCAAATTAAATGTGACATTTGGAATGGGTGGGCTCAAATACTTGTTAAACACCTCGCCCACTATATACACATCAACTGTGTTATTGTAAATATAGTGAATTTATCTACCATTCATTATTATCCATTTAAAGAAGAGGCCTTGTAGTAAATTTATGCATGGAATAACCTTTGGATTTGAAACTATGTAGTGTATGGATTGACATTTGAAAGGGAACAAGTCCTTTACTAGCTTCTTATATTTAATTGTGATGTTTTATTCAAGTGCAAAGTAGTCTACAATTTCCACTTCTTCCCACAATGCTATGTAATTTGGATAACATCCATCCAATGTAGTGACATCAAATAGAATGCCCAAATACTTAATGAGGTCCTTGATAGATAACCTAGATGGTGGCGGGGATCCTTTATAGGACCTGGATGATGATGATGCAATGGTCCTTTGATGAGCACTGCTATGATCCAAGTTTTTGATAATGGAATATAATACTGAACTAAGTTTAATAGTTAGTAGATCAATTTGATAGCGATTAGGGCTTTTGGGATCACTTAAGGCTAGAGTTTACTTGAGCTTGAAGATGGAATGACATGAACTCTACGGGGGGCTTGATGTAAATAGATTTATGCATTAATTTTGATTTCATGTACCATCAATTGTTAATGTCTATGAGCTCATCACCTTCATTAAATTCAAATTGACCACCATATCCTAGTTTACATGCCACATAAAATTCCTTATTAATGGTGTAACCTTTCTTCTTTTTCCATGTGTCATTATGTAGTCTGGTCAAGGCAAGTAAAATTTTATCTTCAGACTAAAAGACCTTGAAGCATAGAATGTTCTTTGAAAAGCTTTTCTCAAAAATATTTTATCCCAATGTTTTTGAAACAAAGTCACTGATGATTAAGTACTCTTTAGAAAGTTATGGTTTAATAAATAGTAGTCACATAGATACATTTCAAAGAGAAAGCTCCCAAGATGATAGTTTCTAAAATAAAGCCTACGATGACTAAGTCTCCAAAATACAGTTTCTAAAGTGAAATCTTCAAAACAAAAGTTTCCAACACCAAGCCTCTGATGAGAAAGTTTCCAAAGAGAATCTTTTTGAAACAAACCTTCTGATGAAATCTCTCTAAAATGAAAGTTGCCTATAAGAATCTTTCTAGAACAAAGTCATCGAATATAAAACTCATCGATGAAAAGCTTCCAAAACAAAGTTCCTAATTAAATCATTCTGAATCTAATGTTGTTGATGATAGAGTCTCCATAAGGAATATTTTCAAAGAGAAGTTTCTGAATGAATAATTCTAAGAATTAGTACTTTGAAATAAAGTGATATGAATTCCTATCATGCAAAGCCATTCTTCCCATCTTTTGATTAATAGGTTAGTCTGAAAAAGTTATTTCAAATGAAAAAAATATACCAAAACATGATTCCTAATTGGCTCTATATCCTCCCTCAACATATTCTTCATCTAGGAATGCTCTACCATCCATGGATGATCTTCCACCTCCTTCTAGTGAGGTGGCTAATGCCTAGTCTATTTTATGTGTTTATCTTATTTGTTGTGTTGTTTTGTTGTTGTGACTTGATCAAATTTAATACATGATCTTGTTTTATTTGTTTCCATGTTTTGAGGCTATATTTTCATCCAATAAGGAGTTTCATCCATGCATATCAATCGAATACCTTACCGTGTAACTTTCTGTAAAATGTTACTTCATCAATAATGGTCTTACTAAAGTGTTTAAATAATAAAATATTTCCTTGAATGTTTAATTTATGGATTAGGTTTTTGGGTAATTATTCATGAAATTGTAAAAGAAAGAAGCCACTAAAACACATATAGATGTTTATATTTAACGAGTCTCTACTTTGACTTCACCCATATGTGATACCAAAATATATATATAGGATGAAATCACAAGTTTGTATTTAATAAGATAAATAAAATAGTCCCAACTCTAAATAGATCTAGTTATTTTTATTTAAGATGTGTGTGTGTGTGTGTGTGTGTGTGTGTGTGTGTGTGCGCGTGCGTGCGTGCGCGCGTGTGTGTGTCTAGGCACACTTGAGAAATTACAACATAATTTGGCTATGGGGAAACATTGTAAATTATTATTATTATTATTTTTATATATATTTTAAAAGAGTCATTTGTATTTACTTGTAAAATGTGTTACAATAAATGAAATATTAAGTTTGAATTATCTTTAATTAAGCATCCAAATTTTGTACACAATCATTATGAGTGATAAGGATCACATTTTAATTAAATAAGATTTTTGGAAGAACATATTTTATACATCAGCACAAAAATAGTACACAACACCTACTATAAATTTACAATTAGATGGAAAATATACTTAATGGATAAATGTTTGGAAGGATATTTTTATTGATTTGATTCATAAAAACAATCATAGAGGTCCAAATGGCTTTTGATGACAAAATTGTGGTATATCACTACATTTCATACTTCAACTAGAATATTGGTGTAAAAACACATTTCATTGTTTAGACTTCAATTAGAGATATTATATATGTTCATCTAGGTTTCATCCCTACTTATGTGACCCTAATTTTTACATCTCTCATGTTTTTTACAGCTTTTGTAATGGAGATGGGGATGAGTGAGCCATGTTAATGATTTCTTTATTCTTCAAGATAGATTGACTCTCAATGGACACTTTCAAACATAGTACTTGAACTTGGAACCAAAAACAAATTCTTTTTTGGATTGAAGGACAATGTTAAAAATATTTGATACACATATGATTTATTTATTAAAATACAACATCAATAAGAATTAAACTAGACTTATCTCCTCATGGACTTGTTATTATCTCCTCTCAATTTAGAACATACCTCCTTAGAAAGCTTCTCCCAAACTTATGCTCTAACATGCTCTCTCATATGAGCTAGAACTAACTGAAGCTACAACTAAATAACTCTTTTGAGTGCTTGAAAACTAATCTAAAACACCTTTGAATACCTTTGCTTATTGCATTTCCTCCTCGAGTCCCTTATTTTATGAAATTTGTCCATTTATTAATTTTATGGGTCTAGGCATGTACCTTTACTTTTATTTCATAGTGGAGAAACTTCCACTAACTACAAACCCACTATGATGTAACTTATAATCAATGCAAACTTATGTTTTTTAAACCATTCCTATATTAAGTGGTTTTTTGTCATCTACCAAAATGGGGATCAATTTGACCTCTAGGAGATGACTAAAACTTGCTCCACATGTTGTTCCCAGGGTGTAGTGTTTTTTTACGATAATTCTTTGATCGGTTCTAGTTATGCTCGACATGTGTAAACATTGTCAACATCACTGATAAAGTGAAAACACACACAAATACCAATTCATATTTTTTGTTGACATAAGATTGCTTATTGACCTAAATGCTCCTGCATCACTTTGGTTTGGTGGAATATAATTAAAAAATAGAAGGCTTATTTTTTAAGGGGTTTACTTCCCTTATAGATTTTATTTTTGAGATAGTTGTCATTGTGATGTTTTAATGGGTATTATAACCTCTTAAAATATTTGATATTATGTATATTCATAAACATTTTCATATATTTTTATATAACTTATTTAAATCCATCCTTAATATTTATTTTTGTATAAATAGTTTAACCTCATTGTAATTTTGTATCTCTTTTTTCTAACATAATTAATTCAATTATCTATATTATTATTAAATATATAAATTTAAAGTTATTTTATGAATAGCTTGTTATATTGTGAGTGATTACATACACTGGTTTGGCAAACTGTCCCATTTATGTTTTGTTTTTTTAAACTATTTCACACTTTGTGATCCCCAAGGATTTTGATAGTGTTAAAATTGTTACGTAGATGTTTGTGTTTATTACATTGTTTAGCATTACTATTAGTTAGTCATTAAACAGTTTCTGTTAGACAGTTTCGTAGCAGTTGGCAGATAACGGTTGTGATAACCAATTTTTCTAATGTATTTATAAACCTTCTATATCGATGATCAATAATTAAGCATTCAAGCTTTCATCTGGTATCAGAGCATACCAATCCTGAGACGTGTGCATCCGACGTGGGAAGCTGACCGAGTGGCCAAGAAGCGTGGAAGTCTGAAGCAAGAAGATGCCTGTGCATCAGACCTATTAGCAGCCAAGCGTCAATAGGAAGGAAGAGAAGCCACGGCACGTGAAGGAGCTCTGCATGTTTGGCATTCCAGCCACAGAAGCCATGGGGTGGAGCTTAAATGCTACCATTTGGCATCTTATTTGAACGACTCGATGCCTGAAGACTGCGTTGACTGTATGAGACAGCAATGCATTCCAGCATTGACGATGTGACATCCAATCCAACACAGACAAGAACTGCTGGCGTTGGAGAGTACAGAAGCATTGGAAGAGTTCGTAGAGGTGGCCAAGACATCCAGGAAGTAGAAGCGTGGTGAATAGAGAAGAACGTTGTTGAATGAATAGAGAAGACATTTCTCCATTTTGAGAGACAGGACATAAAGGAGAAGACATTCCGTTGCCTGTGCTCCATCCAATTTGAGAGACGGTGGTTGAAAGTTCCCGGCGCTTAAAGGTATTAAGCAGGCCGTGTGCATGAGTTCAGCGTATCAAGCTTAGTTGGTGTTGTCACCATTCTCAGGAAGACTCATAAAGCCACTAAGCCCATTTGGAATCCTATGAAGAAGGCTCTTGTACCTGCTCCTCCGAAGGACGAAAATTCTAAGACTACTACTCCCAACAAGGTGGCTCCCATTGCAAGAGAAAAGAAGGTGCTTTCAATAATGTACATCTTTTTAATACAGAATATCGAATCAATAAACTAATATTTTGTTAGCATTGTGAAATATTGTACAAATAAAAAAAAATATTGTCTATACCAAAACTACTCGTCTTATGCCCAACTTCTCAGAGCGTCAAATTTTGCTGCATGGAAGATAAAGATGTGAACAATTCTTCAATTCAAAGAATTATGGGGCATCATCACTGGTAAAGTGACCCTTCCTATCGGAGTTGATGAGCAAACAAAATATGGCAAGTTAAATGCAAAAGCCTTGATGTTGATCACATTAAGTGTCACCAATGAGGTTCCACCTCATATTCAAGATGTGTCAACATCGAAAGAGACCTTGGAAATTCATCCTACCATTTACAAGGCAATGAACCAGTCGAAGATCCTCCATCTAGAGTCCAAGGTTCATACTCTCAGTATGAAAGATAGTGAGAAAGTTGAGGATTTCTTATGTTGGGTAGCAGAATTTCAAGCAAAAATAATTGCACTTGGAGAAACAATTGAGGATAAGTTATTGGTTTTGATCACATCGAGAGATCTCCCCTCTCAATTTCGCACGTTCATCATGACACTGAACATCACAAAGCAAGCAATGTCTTCTAATGAAATGGTGAATTTTATTCATCAAGAAGAAGCCATCCAATTCATGCAAGATGAGTTCAAGGATAAAGCCTTGATTTCCAATAAATGTGGTCCAATGTTATCGAAAGAACTACCAAAGAAGTCACAACAACAACATAAATATGAGAAGGCAAAAAGATGGTGTCCTATTTGTCAGACCAATATGCATGACATTAATCGTTACTGGTATAATGCCTTGACACAAGGTTCATCCAATCAAGAGGGCACATCTAGTGTAGATTCACATAAATCAAAAAGACATCCTTGACAATGGAAGTAGTGCAGACATGTAGTACCACAACATCAATAGGATGATGAATCTAATGAGGAGGTACCCATGAAAGTAGATTGTAGTGGTGCATATAAGAATGTCATTCTTGTCTCCCAAACCTCGTCACAAATGAGCAATGTTTGGTTGATCAACTTTAGCGCTAGTAAGCATATGATAGGATGTAAGGAACTCTTTGATTCACTAATGAATCAACCCACTAGAGATCTAGTTCAAATTTTAGATGAAAAAAAATGTGTTTCAGAATGAACTGGAACTACCACTAGTCCTCTTAGGACAAGAACTTGTATTCTCACAAAGGTACTCTAGGCCCCCAACTTGACAAGAAATCTCTTGTCTATAAGTCAAATCTCAAATCATAAGTTTAAGGAAGAGTTGATGTTTAAGAATGGCAAAAAATCATGTCTTCTCTCATGGGAATGTAAGGTCATTACAAGAGATTTTTTGAATGATCAATTATTTACCATAGATGCGGTTTCATCCAATGTTATTTCTCTCTACCTCTATAGTAGAATCTAATGCACTATGGCATTATCAATATGGACATCTTTATGTTAGCTCTTTTTACCAGCTCAACTCTAAGGCTATGGTATGTGAACTTCCTTAGCTATCCCAATCTTTGTCTATATGCCTTAGGTGCCTTGCCAATAATAACATAGGGTTCCATTGAAGCCAAGTTCCTCACAAGCCAAGGATTATCTTGATGTGGTACATACCAATATATGCAAACCTCTACCTAATTATTCTTAGGGAATCAAGTACTTCTAGTTATTCATTGATTATTTCTCTCGCAAGACATGAGTTTTCTTTATCAAAAATAAGAGTGAAGACTTTACACATTTTAATGTCTTTTACCATCTTATTGTCACCCAGTCAGGGAGGCCTCCTCATCTCCTCTACTAAAATCAAGGGTGGAATTCACATCAAAGGAATTCCTGGCATTCCTAGAGTAACACAATATCAAATAACACTTGATTGATCCCTATACATCCTAGCACAATAGAACTTTAGAGAGACACAATCATTTAGTCATGGATATGACTCATTGCATGCTTTCCACTATGAAGTTAGAGGCACCATTCTAGGCAGAAGTAGTTCAAATAATTGTATATCTTATCAATATGGCATCTATAAATATATTGCAAGACAAGACACTAGAATAGGCATGGAGTGTCCATAAACCTTCGATCTCTCTTCTTAGATTATTTGGTTGTACATATTATATGCATGTCCTAGCTAAAAGAGGAAGAATATAGAACTAAAGACACTCTAGTGCCTTCTATTGAGGTATAGTACTACCTCAAAATCATATCATCTCATGGATCCTAAGACACAAGATTTATGAAAGTCTATATATGGTTTATGAGGAGTCATCATTTGACTCATTTACATATAAGGAGTCAAAAAATACCACCTCTCATAGACGGTTTCCATAATTAGATGATGAGAATGAAGAATCTTGTCATAAAGAAGGTGAGATACAAGGAGAATTGTTGGTTGATTTTAGAAGTCTAGAAGATAATTCTTCATCAAATCAATAAAAGCATTGATGTTCAAAAAGGGTAGAAATTACCATCAAAGACTCACCCTTGAACTCTAATCCAGATCCTTCACAAGGAGCTCATACTAGAAGATAGCCAAGAAATGAAGTTAATCTCGCACTGATGAGTTCAGTAATTGACAGCATCAAACCAGAGATAGTTCAAGAGGATTTATGTCAACCTCAATAGAAGAAGGCCATGAATGTTGAATATGATGTCCTCATAAAAAACTAGAGATGAGAACTTGTCGATCTACCTAGAGTAAATAAATACATTGGTTGTGAATGATTTTCAAGACAAAATACAAGGTAGATGGATCTATCGACAAATACAAAGCATGACATATTGCAAAGGGATATGCTCAGCAAGAATAAATTGATTATGAGGAGACCTTTGTACCCACTGCTAAGATCAAGACCATTAGAGTTGTTTGTGCACTCATAACACAAAAGGGATGGAAGCTTCAATAGATGGATGTTAAAAGTGAATTCTTGAATGGTGATTTCAATGAATTGTACATGACCAACCCAGAAGGATTCATTCAAAAACAACCACTACAAAAAGTATGTCATCAAATTAAGTCACTTTTTGACTTAAACAATCACCAAGGGCATGGTACATTAATATAGATGATCATCTACTACAACATGGATTAATTCATAGCCCCTCATATCCAAATTTGTATATCAAGAAGGTAGGCACATAGATTATCATTATGGTATTGTATGTGGGTGATCTTGTGATAAAAAAAAGTTTAGATAATATCATTGAAGATGTAAAGAATGACTTGAATAAATATTTCGATGTGATAGTCTTGGGGCTACTTCATTATTGTCTTAGCTCGGAGATATGGGAAAAGAAAAATCATATTTTTGTCTCACAGATGAAATATGTCAAAACATTACTTGAGAAATATGGGATAATAGATTGTAAAACAATGTCAACTATGATGGAGAAAGGTTATAACTATCTTGATTTTAGGATTCACTTCAAGTAGATGAAACTCACTAAAGATAGCGTATTGGGAGTCTCATTTACTTGACACATACCAGACTAGGTATATGCTTTGTTATCAACCATCTTTTGAGATTCATGAAAGAGCCAAATAAGGGTCATTGGGTTGCAACAAATCATGTTTTGATATATCTCCAAGGTAGAATATATTATGGTTTAGAATACAAGAAGAACTCAAATTTCTTCTTGCAGGGTTTCATAGACTCGAACTATGATGGATATTTTAGTGACAAGAAGTTAACTTCAAGATATATATTTCATCTTGGATCTGGACCAATTTTGTGGATTAAGAAGAAGCAATTTGTAGTTTCTCTCTCATCCATAGAGGTAGAATACCATGCTATAGGAGGAGTTGTGTACAAATCAATTTGGTTATGCCACATTCTATCTAACATAGACATTCCTAAAGATCAACCACCAATCCTTTTTTACAACAATTAGGGTGTGTTGAATCTTGTCAAGAATCTAGTATTTCTTGAAAGCACCAAACACATTGATGTCTAGTGCCACTATATTTGAGAACAAGTTTTGAACCACCACATTCAGCTCTAGTACTACCCAACACATTCATATTTTGCAGATATACTCACCAAGTCACTTGGCAAAGTGAAATTTGATCTATTTCAGGGGTACATTTGTAAAATCAATGTAATAAAGGGGGAAATTTTAGTGTAGTTATTTATGTTTATTGCATTTTTAATATACTCATGAAATAAAAGTAGTGACCAACAAGACAATTTATGGATAATCCCCACAATATATTAATAATGATTTACAGGGTCATCTAGAAACCCATATAGTTGGGGATCATATTTCAAACCAACATGACATAATATTGAAGGAAAAAATTGTGAAATTGATCCATCCAAAATTTTTAATAAATGGAAGAACCTACCATTGGAGGATGCAAATGTAGAAAGAGGATAAATTCATATAGAAGCATCCAAATTTTATATTCACCATGGGAAATAATTTTTATAAGGGATAGGACATGTTACATCCCAATATTCAAAATTTAATTCTTTTTATATTAATATAAGTGTACTTTTCAATAAAAATAAATTGCATACATTTTTGGGGTGGCCAACTTTTGGTAACCATATTTTATGTCTTTTGTTTTGTTAGTGTTTATATGTTTCTTAACTAAGTTTGGTTAGTTTAATTAAGACCTTGAGGTAACCTTTCCATAAATATGTCCATAGATATGCGTATTTATTATCTTCTAGATCCTTATAAATCAAATTCTATATTTCATTTCCTCATTTTTGTATTGTGGAAACTTCCCTTTCAAAGTGTCTAGTATTTGTGATTGTGTTATGTTTGTTCATTTGACATTGCCATGTCATTATCTTTGGATTTATTTGTATTTTTTTATTCAAGTGGATTTTGTACTTTTATTTGAACTTATTTCTACTTCACCTAATAAATATTACTATATTTAACATATGAAACATTTAGATCCTTAGTATTTAGGGAATTATCTACCATATAGATCTATTAAGATATAGATTAAGAAGAATAATTTGAATTATAACCTAATTGAAGTGGTTTATGTATATGTTTAAGAGACTCAATAGTGTTTAACATATTGATTTATAGATTGAAGGGAGAACAAAATGATTTGGGTTAGAACAAGGTGGATAATAAAACACAAATTGCACCCATAATCCTAAAGGATGAATGATATGCTCTTTCATGAGTAACTTTTTAATGTTATCTCATTCTCAAATAGACTATATGTGTGAACTTGACTGGATTTCGATCTATTTTGCTTTGTTTGCATGTTTTGAGGTAAGATTTTATTCTAGTAGGGAGTTTGAGCAGTGCATATCAATCAACTACCTTACTATGTAACCTTTTTATAAATTATTACTTCATCAATAATAGTTTTACCAAAGTTTTCCAATAACAAAATATTTCCTTGAATTTTTAATTTATATATTATATTTTTTGGGTAATTATTCATTAATTTTTAAAGTAATGGAGTCACTCAAGCACATCTAGATGTTTCGATTTAACGAGTTACTAGTTTGACTTCACCCATATGTGATACCAAAAAATATATGTAGTATGAAATTGGATGTTTATATTTAGCA
>JARHVA010001315.1:67500-267500 GCA_037957365.1 Torreya grandis
TTATGGCCTCTTCACCAAATCTTGATAGAAGAGAAAAAGAGTTGTAGCTTTTGCTTGACTCTACATGACTTTCCTTCTCCTTATTTCTAAAACTATTAGATCTTTTTTGTCATTATAATTTCTTGTGACCATATCCATTACAATAAAAATAGTAACCATAAAAATAGGACCTATTTTTATATCTCTGACCTGATTGCCTTTTGTAGCTTTGTTCCCTCTAGCCTTCTTTGTTTGAAATGTCCTCTGTATTCTTCACTTCTTCCATTTTTATTTCCTCTTTTGTAAGAGATTTAACATAGCTCTTTTTATTTTCAAATCTGATACCTAGCTTATTTGAATTTGTGTTTTGACTTTATAATATTTTATTCAATATGTTAGTGCTATCCTCAAATTTTGAATCACTAAGTACTTTATCATTGACTGCTTTCTCAATACTTCTTTTAAAGAGGCAATTTCAATAGCATACCTTTCACATTCTTTTCTTACTTTTTTCAACTATGTTGTTAGATATTTTTCATTTCTTTTAGCTTCTTCAATGTGTGATGTTAGATCATCAATTATTTTCTTTGACTCCTTTTCATTTTTCTTGATCTGGCACTTCAATATTTGATTTTTGTTCTCAATAGGTTATAACTCTTCTAAGGCACAAATGAGTTCTCCTTCTAGATTCACTTTGGCTTCATCCTCTTCTTATTCTTGATCATCTATTCTTTTGCTTGTAGAGGCAATGTATGGCCATGAATAGAATCTCTTCTTCTTTTGAATCACTAACTCCACTATCTTTGGCTGAGCTAGGATTTTTAGAATATAGGCTCTTCTTCTCAAATCCCTTCTTGAATTTACCTTTGAAATTCTTTTTGTATGTAGACTTTCCTTCTTTAGTATCATCATTACCCTTATTTGGGCTTTTATCTGCAAAATGTCTAATCTTTCCACAATTAAAACATTTAAAAGGTAATTTTCCTTGATATTTACCTGTTCCCCTTTACGACTTGCAATTGAAAAGAGCTTCATTGTCATTTTCATCATCACTGGAACTATCACTTGATTCTTGAATCTTATCTTTCTCTTTCTTTGATGTCTTAAAAGCTGCTTCTCTCTTTCAGGGTTTATCTTGTTCAATCTGCATCTCATATGCTGTGAGTATACCATGAAGCTCATCCATCTTTAGCTTGGCTAAATTATTCATCTCCTCGATTACCAAAACCTTTACATCATATCTCATTGGTAGAGACCTCGAAAAAAATTTCACCGCCGTTGAATCTTCAAAATTTTCTCTAAGACCTTGAATCTGATTTACTATTTGATCAACTCGTAAAAGATAACTTGCTATATCTTCTTCTTCCATCTTCAAACTTTCAAACTGTCTTCTAAAAGTTTGAAGCTTAGCTTGCTGAACCTTTCCATCACCTTTGTAAATATTCTCAAGTTTTACCCAAGTTTCATGAGCATATTTACATTGCATAACTTTAAAAAATTTAGATTCACGTAAACCACATAAAATAGCATTTAAAGCTTTGGCATTACATTCACTTGCCTTCTTTTCTGATGGAGTAATTACAAGTGTCTATGGCTCTTCATATTCCTCCACCACTGCTTGCCATATGTCAAATCCAAGGGCTATCAAATAAGTCTTAATTCTTATGCTCCAAAAAACATAATTCATCACATCAAACAAAGGTGCCTTATTTTTATAAAATCCTTCATGTGATCTAGCCATCGTGTTTTCCCGATCTACCTTCAAGCTGTAAAATTTTTTCAAAAGGAACCTGCTCTAATACCAATTGTTAAGCATGGGATATACTGAGAGGGGGGGTGAATCAGTATATCATAAATCTTATAAACTTTCTCTTAATCAAATTCCACTTTAACACACATTCATTATTTGTAATAAAACTAAAATAATAAACACCACACAAGATAGAGAGAGACAACAAATTTAACATCAAAACCCAATGTGGGAAAGACCATGAATAACAATCTCAAGTATTTGAATGAGCACCAACTCAAACTAAAATATTTGCAAGTACCAACTTGCAAGAGCACCAACCTCTTTACAAAGCACCAAAACAACTATTTTTGAGCACCAACCCATAGGAGCACCAACCCCTTTACTGAGCACCAACATAGAAACAATTCATGAGCACCAACCCCTTTGTTGAGCACCAACACAAAAACAATTCATGAGCACCAAGCCATTTGCTAAGCACCAACACAACAACAATTCATAAGCACCAACCCATAGGAGCACTAACCCCTTATGTGTATACCGCACAACTATCTCTCAATATTGCTATCTCAACAAATGATATTTTATTACAATATCTCTTTCCTCTCTCTCATCTACTCTTCTGAGCTAGATATAACAAATACAAATCATACTCTTTCTCACACCTTAAAAATGGCTTCTCAAGCCTTTATTTATATCTTTCCAAATGACCTTTGGCCTTCCCCCTTTGTGACCCTTCAATCCTCATGGAAAATGGTGCCAAACTTGCATGACCCTTCACATCCTTGTATTTGAAAAGTCATGTGGTGACCCTTTATAAGCAAAAGCATCATTTCCTCTTTTGTCTTTATCTTGGTGGCTTTTCGTATTTCTCAAAGTTTCACTTCAAGAGAAATTGTGCCCTTCCTCTTTTGTCTTCACTTGGTGACTCTTGGAATTCCCCAAGATGACTCTTCATGACAAAATGCATCCCATTCTTATTTTATCTTTTCCTCATGACTCTTTGACTTCTCCATGGGCCCTTCTTTTGTCTCATATGCAACCAAAAATATATTCATTAATATTAAATAAATATTAACACAGACTAGCCAAGATATAACTATTAAAAATATCATTAAATGCAATGGGGCCTTTATCACCAATAATGCTAGACCTTTGACATCAGTGACAATATTTCCAACAAAAATATCAAATTTGACCTAATTTTAAAGTTGTTATAGCTCAAAATTAATATTTTTAATAGTTCTTTCTCTTTGATTGTGGGTGCCTAACTCATAAATAATCATGAAATAAAAATAGTGACCGACAAGACCATTTATGGATATTCCCCACAATATATTAATTATGATTTATAGGGTTATCTAGAAACCCATACATTTGAGGATCATATTTAAAACCAACATGACATAATTTTTAAGGAAAAAATGGTAATTGTTCAAAACAAGATGAAATAAAAAAATAGTTAACACTGAAGTGAGAGGAATTATTAGGGGGATTATAATTTCATTTATTTGTAATTATATGAAACAAATGTAATTAAAAGGTAGAAACATAACAACAAATTAGTGCCAAAATTTAATTATGGTCCATACAAATTTCTCCATCGAATTAGTAGTGTAGCTTAAAAATTGGCATGTCTGCCTTATATTCTCTAATTAATCCTATATTTTATGTCTCTTGTTTGAACAAAGTATTGGATTTTCACCAATAAAATGATAATAATTAGGCTATGAATATTTTCACATAAAGTTGTTAGTTTTGAAAATAATGCAAATCTCAGTAACCACAATTATAAAAAATGAACAATATTTTACCATAACCATCTATGATGTCATATTGGATTTTCACCAAGAAAATGATAAAGACGAGGCTACAAATAGTTTCACATATTCCAATAAGATAAAAACAAGTATAATGCAAAAATAAATAACTCATAATAACACAAGAATGTGACTTGTATTCAATTCATTTGAGAAATGGCTTTACAATAGGTGTCTTATATAGGGGAAGAACATGCAACTTTCACCTAGAATCATGAAGTTAACTAAGAGTGGACTAGTGAAGAACAAATGTCTAACAAACACTTAGCTAAGATAAGTGTAAGCTAGCTACCACAATCTAAATAATCAATTAAGCAAGCTGAAGCTACATGTGTAGAGATTATCCATTAAATAAATGGAATAATAAATATCCTAAACCAACAGAAAGTCATTAAAAATAGAATTTCAATCCACTTAGAATTAATCAAGTTAAATGAAGAATGGAAATTCATCATGGAAGAATAGTTTGTCATATATAAAAGAGTTAAACCATTGTGAAATTGAATTATCTCGAAATTCTAATAAATAAAAGAACTGACCATTGGAAGATGTAATGTAAAAAGAGGATTAATTCATATAAAAGCATCCAAATTTTGTAATCATTGAGGGAAATAATTTTCAAAAGGGATAGGACATGTTACATCCCAATATTAAAACATTATATTTTTTTATATTAATATAAGTGTGATTTTCAATTAAAAAATCTTCATACATTTATGGGGTAGCCAGTCTATGGTAGCCATATTTTATATCTTTTATTTTGTTTGTGCCTGTATGTTTCTTAACTGAGTTAGGTTAGTGTAATTAGGACCTTGAGGTAACCCTTACCAAAATATGGCTATTAATTCTCCTATAAATACTTATAAATTGAATTCTATATTTCACTTCCTCCATGTTTTTGTATGGTGGAAACTAAAGGTGAATAAAATGCTTGATTGATATATCATTGATGTAGAAGGTGTATAAATATAGTACATAATTTGGTTAACACAACCATAATACTTCAACTGAAATGTAAATGTCTATCACTAACTACTAGTCATTATGCTAAATAATGTAATATAAATAACTATGTTAACAATCCCTCATTTATTACATTATTTTTACAAATGTACCCCCAAAATAGATCAAATTTCACTTTGCCAAGTGACTTGGTGAGTATATATGCTATCTGTGAATCTGTTGGGTAGTAGTGGAGATGAATGTGTTGGTTCAAAACTTTTTCTTGATTATAGTGGCACTGAACCTCAATGTGTTTGGTTCTTTCATGAAATACTATATTCTTGACAAACTTCAACACACCCTGATTGTCACAAAAAAGAATTGGTGTCTGATATTGAGGATTGTATATGTCAAATATAATGCGACATAACCAAATTGCTTCTCATATAGTTGCTTATGTGGCACATTATTCTACCATGGTGGATGAGATATCAACTATAGATTGATTCTTACTAATCCAAAAAATTGGTCTAGATCCAAGATGAAAAATATATCCTGAAGTTGATTTCCTATCATCAACAGATGTAGCATAGTCTGAGTCTGTGTAACCTTGCAAGAAAAAATTTGAGTTCTTCTTGTATTCTAGACCAAAATCAAATATACCTTAAATATATCTCAAAACACACTCTAATATAGCCTAATGACACTTTTTTTTCTCTTGAATTAATCTCAAAATACAGATGACAACAAAGCATATGTCTTGTTTCGTATAAGTCAAGTAAATGAGACTCCCAACAAGTTTCCTATAGTAAGTTTCATCTACTTGAGGTGAATCCTGAAATTGGGATAGTTGCAAACCTTTCTCCATTGAAGTTGACATTGGTTTAGAATATGTCATCCCATATTTTTTAAGGGATGTCTTGGCATATTTCATCTATGAGACAAAAATAAGATTCTTCTTTTGCCATATCTCAAAGCCAAGACAATAATGAAGTAACCCCAAGTCTATCATGATGAAGGATTTATTCAAGTCATTCTTTACTTGTTCAACAAGATCATCTGAACTTCCTATGATCATGAGATCATCTACATACAAAACAAGAATGACAATATCTATGCCTACCTTATTGATATACAAATTTGTATCCAAGGGGATACAAACGAATCAATGCTATAATAGATGGTCATATATCTTAATGTACCATGCCCTTGGTGCTTAATTAAGTCCATAAAGTGACTAAATTAGATGACATACATTTTGTGGTTGTTATTCATCAATGAAGCCTTCTAGTTGGGTCATGTACACTTCTTCTTTGAGATCCCCATTCAAGAATGCACTTTTAACGTCTCTATTTTGAAGCTTCTAACCCTTTTATGTTGTGAGTGCACAAATAACTCTAATGGTATTGATATTATTAGAGGGCACAAAGGTCTCCTCATTATCAATTACTTCTTATTGAGCACATCCCTTTATAATAAGTCATGCTTTGTATTTGTCGATAGATCCATCTGCCTTGTTTTTTGTCTTAAAAATCCACTTGTAGCCAGTGGATTTCTTTGCTATAGGCATATTGACAAGTTCCCACATCTCATTTTTGATGAGGGAATCATATTTAGCATCCATGGCCTTCTTCTACTGAGGTTGACATAAAGCCTCTCAAACTGTCTCTAGTTTAGTGTTGTCAATTACTAAACTCATCAATGCAAGATTAACTTCATTTCTCACCTATCTTCTAGTCTGAACTCCTATTGATGTATCTAGATTAAAGTTTGGGTGTGAGTCCTGATGGTGATTTCTACCCATTCTAAATGTTGATGTTATTGCTAACTCGATGAAGAATTGTCTTCCAGATTTCTAAGATCAATGAACAATTCTTCTTGCATCTAACCTTCTTTGTGATAAGATTATTCATTCTCATAATCTAACTTTGGGAACAATCTATGAGAGGTGGTATATTCTAACTCCTTCCATGTTAATGAGTCGAACGATGAATTGTCACAAACTAAATCTTTAGTTTCATATATCTTATTTGTCTCAAGATCCATGCCATGAAATGTTCTTGAGGTAGTATTATACCCCAATAGAAGTCACTAGAACATCTTCGATTTTATCTTATTCCTATTTTTAGTAGAGACATGCATATAAGATGTACAAACAAATACTCTAAGATGAGAGATCGAAGGTTTATGATCACTCCATACCTCTTTTGGTGTCTTCTCTTGAAAGATCTCTATAGGTGCCCTATTGAGAAGATATACGAACATCTAAACTACTTCTATCTAGAATGGTACCTCAAACTTCATAATGGATAACATGCAATGAACTATCTCCATGACTGAATGATTGCATCGCTCTACTATTCCATTCTACTGGAGCATATAGGGAGCAGTTAGGTGATATTTGATATCGTGTTGCTTCAAGAATGTGAAGAATTCCATTGATTTGAATTCCCCTTCATGATCTAAGTGGAGTCAAAGAGGCTTCTATCACTAGATGACAACAAGTTGGTAATAGACTTTAAAATGAGTTAAGGCCTCACTCTTCTTCTTAAGAAATAACACCCATGTCTTGTGATAGAAATCATCAAATAACACTTGTAAGTACTTAAATCCTTAGAAATAAGTAGGCAGGGGTCTGCACAGATCAATATGCAACACATCGAGACAATCTTTAGCTTTTTGAGGAACTCGACTCGAATGAAACCCTCTGTTGTTTGTCAGCAAGGCATCCAGGGCATATAGGCAAAGAATGGGGCAGCTGAGGAAGTCCATAGACCATGTCCTTAGAGATGAATTGGTAAAAAGAACCAACAGAGAGGTGCCCATATTGATAATGCCATAGTGTAGTAGATTTGAGCATAAAGGTAGATAGAGCAACAACTTCGAATGAAACTACATCTAAGGTAAATAATCGATCCTTGAAAAAACCTCTATCAATGACCTTACCTTTTTTGTGAGAGGAGACATGATTTTGTAACATTCTTGATCATTAACTCCACCTTAACATTATGATTCAAAAGCTGACTTATAAACAAGAGATTTGTTATCAAGTTAGGGACATATAGTACCTTTATGAGAGTACATGTTTGCATCCCAAGAGGAATGGTTATAGTTCTAATTCCTTCTAAAACATACTCTTTATTATCTATAATTCAAACTCAATCTCTACTGGGTTGAGTTGTCAGTGAATCAAACAGTTTCATGTATCCTATCATATTCTTGCTAGCTCCAAAGTTAATCAACCAAACTTTGTTCATTTGTGATCAGGTTTGGGATACAAGAACTACATCCTTATATGTGTTGTTGCATTCTACTTCTACAGGTACCTCCTCTTTAGATTCATCATCATGTTGATGTTGTGCCACTACATGTCCACATTGCTTTCGTCATTGAGAACATCTTTATGATTTATGTAAATCAACTTTATTAGATGTGCCCTCTTGACTAGATGAGCCTTGTGTCAAAGCATTACATAAATAGCTATCAATGTCATGCATATTGGTGTGGGAAATATGATGCCATCATTTTTGCCTTCTCATATTTCTATTGGTGTTGTGACTACTTTGGTCGTCCTTTTGAGAACTTTGGACCATGTTACTTGGATCAGGGCTTTATCCTCAAACTCTTCTTGCACACGCTGAATGGATTCTTCTTATTGAATTAAGTTCACCAATTTTTTAAAATACACTACTTACTTTGTGATGTTTAGTGTCGTAATCAATGTGTGAAATTGAGAGTGGAGAGCTCTCAATGTGATTGAAAACAATAGCTTGTTCTCAACCATTTCTCCAAGCATAACTAACTCTATTCATTGTTCTACTACCCGACATAAGAATTCCTCAACTTTCTTGCCATCTTTCATACTGAGAGTATGAAGTTTGGATTGTAGATAGAGAATCTTTGTCTGATTCTTCACTTTGTAAATGGTGGAAATAATGTCCCAAGCCTCTTTCAATGTCGATGCATCTTGAATATGAGGTTGAACCTCATCAGTAACATTGAGTGTGATCAACATCATGGTTTTTACATTTGATTTATCATATTTTGTTCGCTCATCAACTCCGATAAGATGGGTCACAACACGAGTGACAATACCCCATAATTCTTTGAATTGAAGAATTTTTCACATCTTTGTCTTCCAAGCGGTGAAATTTGGCCCTCTAAGATGTTGGGCATCGGACAAGAGTAGTTTGGGTTCAGACAACTTTTTAAATTTATTTATACAAGATTTCACAATCAAAATAGTATTTTATTTCTTCACAATTGTTTCATGTACAAACAAGTGTACGTTTTTCAAGGATGAAAAATAGCATGTAAGTGGGCTGGTATGCTTGTGCATTCAGACATGGATGCTTGTGTGGGCATTTCTCTTCACGTTCATCTTATATATTGTAGCCTTCATCGAGCTTTGTGTTAATTTTCTGTGCTTGGCACTTCACATCAAATAGAAAATAGTCGAGCAGGGCTTGGCAAACTAATTCGTCTAGTTGAAGATTTCCAATATTCTGGAGGACGTCTTGCAGAGCATAATAAAAACCGGTGCAATTTGCGAAACTCATTCTAACACACCGCTTCTGCTTGGCCACTTTAGATTTTCTTCTCTGCTACTTTGCTCGCTTCTTTCAGTTTCTAGCGCTTCTGCACTCTCTCTGCTCCACGTTTATGTGGCTGGAATGCAAACAACGTTTGCCAATAGTTCTATTTGGCTTTATTGCGTCGAGTCTTCTCTTTGTTGCATGGTGATTAGGCTTCAACGCTCCGACTTCCACGTGTTGGCCGCTTTTTATGCAGGTTTCAGACTTCCTAGCCGTCGGCTTAGTCGTTGAGTCTTACCCAGCTATGATAAATGCTTCGATTAGGTCAGTGAAAGAATTCCCACGTCTCTTCAGATCTGTTATACGTTGCACATTCCCCAGGCATCATCACCTCTTTGGTGTCTTCTTGCTTCGTACGCTGTTCAGGCTTGGCTCTCTCTGATACCTGATAAAGGCGAATGAAATGCTTGATTGCTTTATTAATGACGCAGCAAGTGTATAAATACATTACACAATTCGGTAACACAACCATAACCCTTCAACTGAAATGTAACTGCGTATCGCTAACTACTAGTCGTGATGCTAATAAAATGTATAGTATTTGTGATTGTGTTATATTTGTTCATTTGGCATTTCAAACACAATCGTAATCCTTTAACTGAAATGTAACTATCTATCGTTAGCTACTAATTGTTATGCTAGCAATGTAATACAAATAGATATGAGAACAAAAACTCCCCTTTCAAAGTGTATAGTATTTGTGATTGTGTTATATTTGTTCTTTTCGTATTTCAAACACAACCATAATCTTTCAACTGAAATGTAATTGTCTATAGCTAACTACTAGTCATTAAGCTAACATTTCCTTTCAAAGTGTATAGTATTTGTGATTGTGTTATATTTGTTCATTTGGCATTTGAAAGACAACTATAATCCTTCAACTAAAATGTAACTGTCTATCGCTAACTACTAATCGTTATACTAACAATGTAATACAAATAGATATGATAACATAAACTTCCCTTTCAAAGTGCATAGTATTTGTGATTGTGTTATATTTGTTCCTTTGGCATTTCAAACACAACCATAATCCTTCAACTAAAATGTAACTATCTATCGCTAACGACTAGCCATTATGCTAACAATGTAATACAAATAGACATGAGAACAAAAACATCACTTTAAAAGTGTATAGTATTTGTAATTGTGTTATATTTGTTCATTTGACATTTCTATGTCATTATCTTTGGATTTTTTTGTATTTTTGTATTCAAGTGGATTTTATATTGTTATTTGAATTTATTTTCTACTTTGCATTTAACAAATATTATTACATTTAACATATGAAACATTCAGATCTTAAGTATTTAGGGAATTATCCACCATATATCTTTTAAGATAGAGATTGAGAATAACAAATTTAAAGATAACGTAATGTAAACGGTTTATGTATATGTAAGAGACTCAACAATGTTTAATATATTGATTTATAGATTGAAGAGAAAACAAAAAGATTTGGAATAGAACAAGGTGGCTTAAAATAACAAGATTACACCCATAATCTTAAGGGATGAATTCTATGATTTTCCATGAGTAACCTTTTACTAAGATCTCAGTCTCACATAGAGTATATATGCGAAGTGGACTATATTTTGATCTTTTTTGCTTTGTTTCCATATTTTGAGATAATAGTTTCCTATGGTAAGGAATTTGAGTAGTGCATATCAACCAACTGCTTTACTGTGTAATTTTTTATAAATTATTATTTCATCAATAATAGTTTTATTATCGTGATCCAATAATAAAATATTTCCTTAAATTTTTAATTTATTTATTAAATTTTTTAGGTAATTATTCATAAATTTGTAAAGCAATGGAATCACTCAAGTGCATCTAGATGTTTGGATTTAATGAGTCACTACTTTGACTTCACCCTTACATGATACCAAAAAGTATATGTAGTATGTAATTGCAAGTTTGTATTTATTAAGATAAAGAGAATATCCCCATCTCTAAATAGATCTAGTTATTTTTATTTAAGAAATATATATGTTTAGGCATACTTGATAAATTATAACTTAACTTGGTTGTGGCTAACATTGTAAATTATTATTATTTTTAAATATTTTTAAAGAGTCATTTGTATTTAGTTGGAAAACATATTACAATAATTGAAGTATTAAGTGTCTTTAATTAAATATCCAAATTTTATACACAGTCATTGTGAGTGATAGGGACCCCATTTTAATTAAATAATATTTTTTAGAAGGACCTATTTTCTACATCGGCAAAAAACTAGTACACAGCATCTATTATCAGTTTACAATCAGATGGAAAATATACATAACCACATTTGAAACATCAACTAGAATGTTGTTATAACAACATATATTTCATTTATGGATATGATATGTGTTCATCTGGATTTCATCTCTACTTATGTGACCCTAATTTTTGCATCTCTCATTATTTTTTAGATCCTTTTTAATATAGATGGAGATGAGGGTTCCAAGTTAATGGTTTCCTTGTTTTGCAATGTAGACTCACTCTCAGTGGACACTTTCAAACATTGTACTATAACTTGGAACCTAAAACAAATTATTTTTTACATTGACTAATAGTGTTAAAAATATTTGTTACATATATATGCTTTATTTATAGAAATAAAACATCGAGAAGAATAAAAACAGATTTATTCCCTCATAGACTTGTTATTATCTATTTTGAATTTTGAACACACCTCTTTAACAAGCTTCTCCCAAACTTAGCTTTCAATTTCTATCCCGTCTAAAGCTACACCTAATTAACTCTCCCAGTGCTTGAAAACTAACCTAAAGATCCTTTGACTACCTTTGACTATTGCATTTCCCCCTTGAGTTCCCTCGTTTTAGGATATTTGTCCATTTTTTTAATTTTATTATTATGGGCATGTATGTTTACTTTTAATTCATACTGGGAGCAAATTCCACTTACTAAAATCCCACTATTATGTAACTTGTAACCAATACAAACTTACAATTTTTAAACCATTCCCTGCATTAAGTGGTGTTTTTGTGATCTACTCAAAAGGGATAAATTTGTCCTCCTTGAGATAGGAGGACTTGCTTCACATGTTCCCAGGGTGTAATATTTTTTATGATACTTCTTGGACCAGTTCTAGTTATGCTTGATAGGCACAACCATTGTCAACATCACCAACAAGGTGAAAACACATGCAAACAACAACTCATGTCTTTGGTTGACATAAGATTGTTTAGTACCATACATGTCCCTACATCACATTGGTGGTGGAATGTAACTAAATAAGAAAAAATTTCTTTTATTATGTGGGTTGCTTCCACCATAGATTTTTTTGTCGAGATAGTTGTTATTTTGATGTTTTAATGGGTCTTATAAACTCTTAAAACCTTTGAAAATATGTTTAATTAGAATCATTTCATATAATTTCATGTGAAATATTTAAATCTGATCTTAATCTTGATGTCTATATATATGATTTAATCTCATTGTAATCTTAAATCTCTTTTCTCTAATGTAAATAATTAAATTTTCTAGTTTATATAAAATTTTCTAGTTTATATATATATATATATATATATATATATATATATATATATATATATATATAATGATTACATACATTGGTATGGAAAAATGTCCCATTTATATTGTTTTTAACCTTTTCACACTTTTTAATTCCTAAAAAATTTCATAGTGTTAAAATATGGGAATTGATCTAATTTAGAGGTTATTCTGGGTTAAAATTATTAGATTTAATAGTTTTGACACTTTTATTTTTGGTGCCTAACTCATACATACTCATGAAATAAAATTGATGACAAACAAGAGCATTTATGGATAATCCCCACAATATATTAATTATGATGCATAGTGTCATCTAAAAGCTCATATAATTGAGAATCAACTTTAAAACCAAAATCACATAATATTCAAGGAAATTAAATGGTTATTGTTCAAAATAAGATGAAACAACAAAAAATCAACATTATAGTGTTAGGCATTTTTTAGGTGATTAGGCATTCCTCTAATTGCAACTTTATGGTACGAATGTCATTAAAATAACAAAAGAACAACAAATTAATGTCAAATTTTAATTATGGTTTGTGTAAATTTCCCCATCGATTTTGTAGTGTAGCTTTAAAATTGGAGCTTCCATCTTATATTATGTAATTAATTAGAGATTTTATGTCTCATGTTTGAATAAAGTCATTGAAAATAGACTTTCAATCCAATTAGAATTTTCTAAGTTAAATTAAAAATGGAAATTCATCATGGAAGAAGAGGTGGTCTTATAAAAGAGAGTGAAACAATTGTGAAATTGATCCATCTCAAAATTTCTATTAAAAAGAAGAACTTGGCATTGAAAGATGCATTGTAAAAAGAGCATACGCATCCAAAGTTGTTAATCATCAAGGGACAAAAAATTAGAAGGAAGAGGACATGTTAGACCCCAATATTCAATCTTCATATATTTATGGGGTAGCCAACTTGTGGAAAGCATATTTTATGTCTTTTTTTTGTTGTTGGTGTCTATATGTTTATTAACTAAGTTAGGTCAATGTAATTAGGACCTTGATGTCAACTTACCTAAATATGTCTATAAATATAGGTACTTATTATCTTCCAAATCCTAATAAATCAAATTTTATTTTCATTTCCTCCTTGTTTTTGTGTTGTGGAAACTTCCCTTGCAAACTGTCTAGTATTTATGATTATGTTATATTTGTTCATTTGACATTGTCAAATCATTATATTTGGATTTGTTTGTCTTTTCACATTGAAATAAGGTTCCTAAAGTTTTTTGAATTAATTTTAAGATTCACATCTATTAAATATTATTACATAACATATAAAACATCCAGATCCTATGTATTTAGCGAATTATCCACCACATATCTCTTAAGATATAGATTGATAAGAATAATTTGAATGATAACATAATTGAAATGGTTTATGCATATGTAAGAGACCGAATAAAGTTTAACATATTAATTTATAAATTGAAGAGAGAAAAAAAATATCTGGAATGAAACAAGGTGGCTTAAAATAACACGGCGTGCACCCATAATCCTAGATGATGAATAATGTGCTCTTTCTTGAGTAACCTTTTAAATGTCACATAGAGTATATATGTGGGCTTGACAAGAAAATATCTTGAGTATACTTTCATGGAATATATGGACCTCGAGAAGTGATTTCCTTGAAGATAAATGTGTATGATTTTTGAAAATTGGTAATAAAATATAAAATGAAAAAATATTGTTATGTTTGCTCATACAATCATCCTGCCATGTAAATTCACAATTTAGAAGTATTGACGTTATACGATTGCCTTTAACCAATAAATAAATACTTCCAACCTATGGTTTGAATTATTGTGTATATTATGAATGAGATTTCTCTTGGTGCTCATTAAGGTGGATTGTTGGCCTGCACATATGATGTTCTTAATTATGCTTAAATCCACTTTCTGCCATCTCGTATGCGCTTTTTTGCAACACTTTAAGCAACCTAGATTCTTCAAAACTTTAAACTTTTCAAAAAACTATGTACTTTTAATTATATTATCAAATAGATTTATGCCACGTAAGCATACTTATATATAAACTTTGGGCTAAGAAATATTTCAAGTGTGTAAAACAAGGGCCAATACCCTTTGGCAACAACAAAGCTTTGTGCTCAAACACACTTTTTTCATTTTCTTGTGCACGACCTATGTAAGGTTCAAGGTAATGAAGATTACAATAATGAATCATGTCGATCATAGGTTTGTTTCTTAAAACCTAACGAGTCTCATCAATTCGAATTGTCCTTCTTCAGAAAATAAAAGGATGTTATTTATCCAATCCTAATCAATCAAAATATATTATATATCTCTTCATATAGGAAGTCATCAAATAAAATATGCATTATTCTGATTTTTATTATTTTTTAAGTAGATAATTATGTCATTGGATAAAATATATTCCATATTTTTTTATTATTCTTTATTTATAGCAAACTTCTATATAGGATTTTGACAAAATTATATTTAATAGAAAACTTTTACACGTTATATATATATGAATGATAGAAAACTTCTATAAATACTGGGCAAAGAGAGTATAACTTTGCTCAAAATTCCATTTCTGCATGTCTCATTGTTATTTTGATTTTTATACAAAATTTCTGCCATGCTATAATTTTATAAGTCATCTTATTTGACTTGGAATGTGTTTTATTTTATTTTTTTATATAAATTTCTTACTATACTATGACTTAATGGTTCATCTTAAATTTATAACTCATTTGTTTGACATGGAATACATTTTATTGTATTTTATTTATATATATATATATAGGTGGTGGGTGGTTATACTATAACTTTATAGCTCATTTTATTTGACACGGAGTAAGTATAATTTTATGCTACGACTGTATAACTTTTCTGGGTTATATTATAGTTTATCTTATTTGACACGGAATAAGTATAATTTTATTTTACGACTTTATAACTTTATGGCTCATGTTAATTGACTGGAATGCGTTTTATTTTGGTTTTTATACAGATTTCCTGCTATGCTATGACTTTATAACTTTATGGCTCATATTATTTGACCTGGAATTCCGAAAAACGCAGTCATTGCCATGCATATATAGTAAGTAACAAGTTGAGAAGACACACGAAACCGCCGAAGATGGAGAAAGTGCTGTCCATGAATGGTGGCCAAGGAGAGCACAGCTATGCTGAAAATTCTAGTCTTTACCAGGTCTCAGTCTCATTGTTATTTTGTTTTCTAAACACATTTCCTGCTATGCTTATATGATATGATGGCTCATCTTGATTGACCTGTAATGTAATGCAGAAAAACGTTTTATTGAGCGCAAAACCGCTGCTAGAAGAAAGCATTAGATCCTGGAAAAACACATTTAAATGCGAAACATTACGCATTGCAGACTTGGCGTGTTCGTCTGGTCCAAATACACTTCTCATTACAGAAATAATTACAAAAGAAATCTCTAACAAATATGTCGACAAGGGAATGAGTGTTCCGGAGTTTCATGTTTCTTACAACAACCTTCCTTCTAACGATTTTAATTCCCTTTTCAATCTGTTATCAGCTGTTCCACCTGATCAGGAAAGATCACGGGCAAATTTTGTGGCGGGGGTGCCGGGCTCCTTTTATAACCGCCTATTTCCGTTTAATAGTCTCCATTTCATCCATTCTTCCTTCGGCGTCCATTGGCTTTCACAGGTAATTTGAACCATTTTAAATGCATATAAGAAGTAGTTTTTGTGGGAGCTATATACTCAGTGAATATATGCTATGTGATCAGGTACCCCAAGAGGTAGAAGATAAGAATAGCGAATGCTGGAACAGAGGCAGAATATGGATCTCCGAGCAGGGGTCAGCTGGTGTTGCCGATGCCTACTTTGGACAATTTCAAAGAGACTTCAACACATTTCTGAAAGCACGGGCAAAAGAGATGGTGGTGAGGGGTCGGATGTTTGTTTTGGTTAGAGGTCGTCCAAGTGCAGATAAAAGAAAACAGACAGATGTATTATTTGAGATGCTGGAATCTCAGGTCTTCATCATTTGCTTCCTCTAAATATATACATATATAGGCTACTTACTGCATAGCCATTCTGATATATATATAATTATTTTTTCATATATAGAGGCTACTTACCGTATAGCCATTCTGAGATTTTTTTCAATTTTGTTTTGGATAATTTGCAGGGGGTGATAGAGGAGGAAAAGGTAGATTCCTTCAATTTTCCGCTATATTTCTCCACTCCGGAGGAGATGAGGAGTGAAGTGATTAGAGAGGGATCCTTCACGGTGGTCGGGGTTGAGATAGTGAGGGGATGGTGGTCCAAAGTGGCAGGTTGTTATGATAACGACAAGGACGCATACCCTAGATTGCTTTCCAACCAAGTGAGAGCTATATTCGAGGGGCTCATCACTAATCATTTTGGAGGAGAAGTCATAAATGCTTTATTCGACAACCATGCAACTCTCCTTGCAACCAAAATTGAAGAACTAAGGGAATTTTCTAGGCATTCCCAACAAGTCATTGCTTTGACACTAGACCGGAGCTAGTTTTATTTAATTAGTTTATAAAAAAGAGGTTATTACTCATATTAAGTAATATCTCATCTTACGTATGTAATATTTTAATATTTCAAGAATTGATGATAGGTATAAATAATGAGTTTGAATGTTCACATATTTTTTCATGGAGTTAGTTTAGTCGAGTTATAATTTAAATATAAAAAAAAATCATATTGAAAATAACTATTTAAAAAATAATTTTAATGTAATAGTGTTTATTGTATGTTATTATAAATAAATAACAACTTTTAATAATCATAATTATAACTAATAATCTGTCATAATAATTAATAGTGATAACTATGGCTATCAAGAACTCTAATGTACCTTTATATACTTAAGTTTTTTTGTATTGTCATTACTATATTTGCAAGCTAATATTTTTAATATATATTAATATATCATAAAATGATGGATCTTCTATAATATGTAAGAATTAACATATGTTTAAGGTTTTCCTCAACAAATTGTTATAACTAATACATATTATCTTGCATGATTTTAAGATCACACATGACCACTTGAATTTTGAATAATAATAGTATTAATCAATGATTTTTCAATGAAATATAATGCACATAAAAAAAAAAAAAAATCATTGTTTTTTTTCAAAATAATATAATTTTAAATGTATCTGTGTTCTTTATAAGTCCCTTTGTGATTGTTCACCAATGTGTATCACAAATTAAAAGTTGGAATGAAATTAATACTCATTAAAAATAGTTAACATGGTGATAAATTGATTATCAAAGTATTATATGAAAATCTCTCTCTCTCTCTCTCTCTCTCTCTCTCTCTCTCTCTCTCTCTCTCTCTCTCTCTCTCTCTCTCTCTCTCTCTCTCTCTCTCTCTCTCTCTCTCACACACACACACACACAAAATAATAGATCATATTATTTAAAACAAAATAATAATATATGACAATCTCAAGGATGTTTATGTTTTTTGTGGGTCCCTTATTTTATGAGAAGCCCCTACTTTATTGTCCTAGCATATAGATGGAGGGTTTTTGATTGATATTTTAACATTGAATATTTTATCAATTGACCTATCAAGCTCGTTGTCCTTTTCATTCCCAAAACCATTTGAAAATGATGATGCAAGGTAATTATTAATCTCTTTACCCTTTATTTGTACAAAACCATATAAAAAATGTAATGCAATGTACTTATTAAGTTATCCTACCTTTTTCTTTACAAAACCAATGCAAAATATGATACAACTTGGGAAAATATTCAGAAATATTTGTTTAGTGATGTAAAAAAACCTTTGTTTCCAAAATTTAATAAAATGACTACTTAATACAAGAATTAAGCACATCAAAATGAAGGAGATGAACAACAAAGATGCATTGTAAATACCCTTTTTAATTCATAAATAGTAATTACAGCAACTCAATCTTGTCTAATATCCAAGATAAACTAAAATTCATTTATAGTAACAATCAAAAGCCTATTTTGACATTTTAATTATAAAAAAAATCAATTAACTACAATTTTGATCTCAACTCCATAAAACATAGAGCAGTTAGAGAAACCTATTATTATTAGTAAATAAAGACTCCATAATAATCTTCTAGGTAAGAGCTAGGTTTACCTAAAATCCATCTCTATGGAAGCCAAAATACCAAAAACTAATGGGAACCAATTGTTACTATATTTTAGTTGATGCAATATTTCCTTTACCTGAAGATGCTTCTGCATAAAACACTCCAACGAATAACATTGTGAGATCCTTCTCAAAAATTTAAAACAGGTAGTAGGACCACACTTTTATCCTCTATGGGTGATGGCCTTGGCTTTCCATTCCAACTTTCCAAGTACACCTATAGTTTTTTCTTTTCATTTTCCATTTCCATCCTCTTTTTAGTTCATAGACCATCCATCTCCACAAAATGTCATTTTTCATGTTCCTCCATACTTGTGTGGGTTTTGACTAACCTGTATCCATCCTCCTCCATTAACATCTCTTTTGTATTTTATTAGAAATTGACCAACTTCTTGTTGAGCTTCTACACTAACCCTTTAGGCCAAAATGTAACTCCTCATCTCTCATTTATGTTTTCATCTTCTCCTATATATTTTGGGTATCAATATGATTTCTCATTATTTTCATGGATGCCATTAATATAATCCACATCTATTTCTCTATTGCTCCACTTAGTGCAACATCAAGCTTAATTTTAGTTTCATAATTTACAAAAGCTTTAAAAAACTCTTATAATCCATTTTCTCTTCATGTTTTATGATTTGAAATAGCCCATTTCTCTTTGAAAGGCTTCATTAAATATCTTCTTCCCCTCTACTATGGTTATACCTTAGTACAATTTAATAAAAATAAATAAAATGTTATGGGAACCATAAATTCTCCAAGGTGCCTCTACCATTTCTTCATCATGCTACCTATGGGTGCTCTTCAACTCTTCCCACATATTATTATCAAACTCATCATTTTTATGAGGATTTCTCTTTATGTATTCCTCTCCTATTTTTCACTTTGTTGATTATTGGTGTTTTAGTGAATTTCAACTTATGTTTCAAGAAAGGAAGAAGAAGAAACTAAATACGAGTATGGTTGAAAAACATGTTCAATTATGTGTGTGTTGAATTAGATGATTATGGAGAAATACTATTTGGATTAGGAGAATGACTTGCAAATAAGACAACACTAAAGCAAATAGCTAGTTAGATAGATAGCTGGGTGGATTGTCTAGCACTAACTAGATATCAGAAGTAAGAGATTCCTTAGGGGCTATCAATCCACATAGTTTAAACAATTAAGTTTAGAAAATAGAAGATAAATTACTTTCATCAATAATAAAAAGCTACTAAAATTGAACACAAGAAATGCTTGATAAATGAATAGACTAGAAATGACTAATATAGAAATAAGCAAGTTAATACTAATACTAAATAGGTCAAGTATGCTTTAAAAAATTAGAAAAGGGTCTGTGAACACATAAGGACATAGAAATTTAGATTTGGTTGGGAGTAAGAGGGTGAAAATAAATTGTTAGTATTTTCTACCATAGTGACCATCGATAGTTGGGATGATCGTTAGTGGTTAAAGTGGTCGTCGATGGTGAATGTGACCATCAATGGTTAAGGTGACCATCAATTGTTAGACAAACCATCGATAGTCAAGCTCACCATCAATGGTTACTGTGTGTAGGCTATCGGTAAGAAATGGCTATTTGATGAGATCACAAAGTTGGATTCTAAGAGATGGGTTGGTGTTGGGTTAATTGTGAAATATAAATAAAGTAATTAAATACTTGGAAACAAATAATTATCCTATAGAATATTTATTGGATGAGTGGTTAAGGTGGTTGGATTGTTGATAGAGTCTTACATGATTCTATTAGAGTAATGGTACTTGACTATTGTCTAGGGGGTGACAACAAGTTGTCTCTCTATCGTGATAGTTGGATTATTTAATTACTAGAAGAACACCTAAAAAATAAAGATCTAGATGCAAAAGATCTTGATCCTTGTGGATCACCCATTTTCACCTCCTTATCCTCTCTTCATATAGGTAAGGAGGGAGAGGTACAACAAAATGTTAACTAGGAGTTTTAATTATAATTCATGCATGTAATAATTTACATGCAAATTTAGATGAGTTAGTTTTAGAAAATCAAGGTAGAGGTTTGCATCATAGTGCTTGGGATGGTAGACCCTGACTGTCGATGGTTAAGGTGACCATTGATGGTCACCCTAATAATCGACAGTTAGGGGTTAAAGGCAAGGCTGGTAAAAAGGGGGGTTTTAGCTAGTAGGTCAACTGACTTAGGCTAGGTGGGTTAGGTTTAGTTAGGGGTCAAGAAGGTCAAGGTTGGGCCCAAAGGGGTCTTTACATGGTATAGAGGAATTTCAACATTTAAAAGCATTATGTGTGTATTTTTGGTTTCTACATTTTACCCCTTTTTGTTATGTAACTTAAATCAATAAACTGTAAAAGAAAAATAAACTACGGATCAAAGGTTAGGTTGCCCCGAGTATTAGAAGAGGTGTTCCCCCTCAAACTAGGATTTGATGACGTTAAAAAAATCAATTGTGGGTTTGATAAATAGGTAGTTGATGATAAAATTGGTGGATGATAGGTTGGGCATTGAAGCACAAACATGTGCACAAAGTGTGATAAAAAGTCTGATAGCCAAGATCATGCATTGATTAAGTTGCCATAGTTGGTAAGAATTAAGGTCGGTGCTTAGAAGGATAAGTGTTAAGTGAAATACATGATTGCATTTAGGCATGGAAGTTGGGTACAGTCATAAACATAAGTCTCCTAGGCTATGTATGTGTTTTTGTTGGGTATCCAAGGTAGGAAGTGCTCCTAGTGAAAACATAAATGGGTTAAGTGTCATGGTTATTTGAGTTAGGAAGTATCCCTAAGAAGACACAAGTGGGTTAGGTATGCACTAGGTGGTGCTAGTTCAAAAAGTGGTCAATATGGCAATTGTTGTCATTGTGGTCAAAGGACTAGGCAAAAGTTGTCACAAAATGCATGCTAGTTGGGCCGAAAGTGGAACAATGCCAAGTTGATAAGGTGGTCAAGGTGGGCGGACAAGGTAGTCTCTAGGGGTGGCTGTGTTAATTTGATTCTAATTTAAAATGGTTGCTCAAGGTAAGAGCAAAAAGGTGAGCAATATGACTGTCGATGGTTAGGGTCCTCAAGGGTGATCGTAGATGATCACCCTAACCATCGATGATTAGAGTGTAAGCCCTAAAAGGCCAAGGGTAAAAAAGAAAAAATTGATTCATTTCATTCATTTATCTTTTATGATTTTTTAGCACTAGTTTTTGGCATATTAGGTGAAGAATATTGATGATAAGGACTATTAGTGGGGTTAGTTGGTGATTGGACCAAGGGGATCGAGTGATTGAGTTTGATTGAGATAGGATGCAACACTAATGCAAATGAGGATGGGTAGGGAGGCCATAGATTCCTCCTCAAAGATGTTCGAGGAATGAGGTAGGGTATGTTATTTAAATTGGTAGATTAGTTTGTCAATTTTGCATTTGATATTGAGGTTGTTTAATCAAGTGCTTGGTAGTGGTGGGTTTTGGCGTTGTTTTGCCCTAAGTAGGGTTTTGTCTAATTAAGTTGATTTTAGTAGGTAATTATTGAAATTGGATGGTGAGGTAGGTCAACTAGGGTCGGTTTAGGTTTTGGGTAAGAAATTTGGAGGGATAGGAGGGGTTTTGCTAGGTGTTAGGGCAGGGCTAGGGTTTGGGTGTTCCATTTGTGGAACACCCACCATGATCATCGGTGGTCACCTAGGTTATAAAATGGTTTTTGATTTTTTTTAAAGTGTTTAAGGTATTTTAGGTGTTATTTGGTGGGTATAAGATGACCTTGTAGGGTAGAGGGTGGCTACACTCATAGGTGATAGGGACCAAGGTAGAGCTTCACTAGCCTTGGTTACATAGGAGAGAGACTCCTTGAGACAAAGAGGAGGAGCTGTGGCATCTACAAGACCATTTAGGACCATCCCAATGGAATGATACTTGGTCACTATAGAGGAGTTAGATTATTATGAGGATATAGTCTTGAGTTAGTATTTTGATGAGCCTCAATGGGATGAGTACAGAGTGAGTTTAGTAAGCGGTGCCAGTGTGGTGACACTAGGTTAGTGTGAAACATCTTTATGTGGATAGATGAGTACTATAGGGGGATAGGTGCTGGGACCTAGTGGTACACTAAGAGACAGTGCTGCCCTAGGGGAATAGCTCTAACATGGTTTATGACATACTATATATTGTTATATATTATTTTTATTTTGGCCTATGAGCCAATGTAATGAGATGCACATTTTGAGAGAGAGACATGTATATATATTGTAAACATGATGATTATATATTTATCTATGATTATAGACTCACTATTTATAGATATGCTCTTTGTGTATTGCTTATGATTCATGGTTTACTTTGATGTCTTGGGATGATGTGATGTTGATATTGATGATGTTATTATGATTATGGATATTGGATATCGATGTAGACTCACCAAGCTAGGCATGCAATGAGATGTACCTTGTTATATTCATGGTTATGCTTTTTGACATGTATGTTTCTAACATGCTAAATTTTAATGAGTATATGCTTCATTGTTTAGATTTAGAAATATAGTGGAAAATGGTTGGTCACTTTATTGTTTATGGATGCTATGATGTTATTATTCTTATGATGGTAATGATTATGGTTATGTGTTTGCTTATGACATAGATTGATATGATGTGAAGATTATGCTTTTTATTATTTTGCTTAGGGTAAAACACATAAAGCAAGTTAATTAACAACACTAGATGTGAGAAAAAAAGATATAATCAAGAGACAAACATCTTTAGTGAAAACATTAACTAGTTATGAGAGGATAAGAAGAGGGCATGATGCTTCTTCTTTGATAAGGACTAAAACAAAAACCAAAGCTAGATTGGCTTAAAGAACATAAGCCCTTCGAATACTTTATATTAGCATTCGTTAGTTGGTTAAAAAGGTGTCTTGATCACATAATGTTAAGCAAGCTCAAAATCCCTTGTTTATAGTGTATAAAGTGGAGATGGATGAAAATAGAACCTTCTTGTGAGAATAAGATGCCTCTTTTGTAGGTTTATGAGGAGTCAGTGTAAACAAGTCTATATCATTTAAAGTGTAGACTGATCAATGTGGGAAGATTAATCATGAGATTCAATTGTGGCTTTCAATATTATTTTACAAATGAGAGCTGATTGAGGCTTTCAAAAATTCTTTTGATTTTGCTATTGCTTGAAAATCAGTTTTTTGATTATTTGCTTAGGAGGGTTGGGGAATCTAATCGATGTGGGAAGCTTCCAAAAAATTTCTTGTTTTGAAAAAAATTTTACTCATCCATCCTTTGAGGGAGTGGTCTAAGTTTGTGTGCTTTGTTTAATATTTTTTATAATTATCCTTCAAGGGAGTAGTCCACCTTACAGTGAGTAATTTCAAATATGTTTTCAATAGTTATCCTTTAAGGGAGTAGTCTGTGAATGTTAAGAATGACCCATGATTTCTATTGGTAGGGACTTTTGTATTTTACTTTTTTTTTTACTTGACATAGGCATGCTTGTATAGGCCTAAGGGGTTCACCTTAATGAAGGTAAAACTAAAATCACAAGAAGGTTGATTAGGTGTGAAGAGGTTTATGTGACAATGATCATGGGAGTCCATCTTGGAAAGGAGTAAAAAGTACCATGAGAATCATTCCATGGGTAGAGACATGGTACCCATTGTTTAAGATGAGGTTATGATTGTGATGGATAATCACATGATTTAGATTTAATTGGTTCCCCTTAAAATAAGGAGCTGAATGTGATGTGAAAGTAAGGGATGAGATTAAGTTAAAACAAAAGGTGAACTTGATCCTTCTTAACAAAAGAATAGATGCAGATGTGAAGCATTGAGGGGCTCAGGTTCTTAGTTTCCCTCAAAAGAGGACAACCAAAAACCTCATGATCCATACTTGTGGATTATGATATAGAGTCCAAGCCAATTGAAATAAAACTTGCCCTACTTGCTTTTCTACATATTGGTGACATGTTTATTTTCCTTTAGGATGAGGTCTTTAATGTTGAATTATCGCACTTTAAGGTATTTTTTATAAGCATGTATGACACACTCTTGATAGAGATGAAGATGGGTAGGTATGGCTAAGTGATGTTCATCAAGTAGCTGAAGCTGGACTAAATGATATTGACGATAATCATCCTCAACACTAAGATATTACAAAGATATGCAAAGAGAAGGGATTTGGAATTCAAGAGATAAGATGACATTCACTCAAAGCACAAGATAGAATGGGGTAGCACCTGTAGGGGTTTGAATGCTAGTATGATATGCCCATAAGGTGAAGTGGATGTGTAGATGCCAATTCTGACCAAATGCATTGACCATTTTAGTGAGCATGTTGTTAATAGTTTTGTTAGAGGCCTCATCTTTTCCATTCACTTAAGGGTGATAGGAAGAGGAGAAACATAACATAATACCAAATTCATCAAAAAGACCCTAGACTTGTTTGTTCTGAAAATAATTGCCATTATTGGTGATAATTTTGTGAGGAACACTAAAATGGTAGATGATGTGATGGTTGATAAAGCCAAAAATCTTTTCTAGTTTCGTTGAGACTAAAGGGATAGCCTCTACCCATTTGATGAAATATTTAGTTGTAGTGATGATAGAATGGTGTCACTATGAGTAATGGTGGTTAATCTCACCTATGAGATCTAAACCCCATTGTGAAAAGGGATCGATATCAATAAAAATACAAAGACTATGTTTAGGTGTGTGATGTAAATTGGCATGTTTTTGACACTTAACACACTTTTTCCCATAATCACAATAGTCTTGGTTAAGGGTAGGCTTGTAATATCTAAAGAAAAGGATGCGTTAAGCTACAATGAGGCCACTAAAGCATCCCCCATAGATCCCACCATGTGTTTTCTTGATAGCATGAGATGATTTGTGACTATGTAGGCAATAAAAGAGGATACCATCAAATCTCTATTTATAAATAATTCCTCCCATAATGTTATAATGTGACATACTTTAGATAAATGCTCTTCACGAATGCCTAGAAATACCAGAAGCAATGATGTCAAGGTTGAGGTTGTTTAAGGTCTACTGATAGCAAATGTCGGGTTGGGTCTCCTCCACATTGAAGATGGTGGGAAAATCTGGTTTGACATACAAAGGTTGGGTAAGTTTGTAGATGACAATAGATAGCTTAGAGTCAAAGGGTGCATATGGGATATAAGAGGCGAGGGAGGCCATGGTATTAGTGAACTTATTAGTATATCATAGGGTAAACTGGATATGAAGGTTTTCAAATCATATCAAGAGTTCATCAACTAGTTGTTTGTATTATTACAAAACATCATTCTTACATTGGTAAGATCCATTGATTTGATTGACCACAAGCTGGGAATCACCAAAGATATTGATTATTTTGACTCCTAAGGCTAAGGTAGTCTGAAGGCCTAACACTAGGTATTTGTATTCATCCATATTGTTGGTACACTCAAATTCAAGCTTGAAGGATAAAGGAAAATTTTCACTATCAAACGGAATAAGGATGATGCCAACTCCCCCACCACATTGACACTTTGATCCATCAAAGAACATGGTGACCTAATAGGTGAATTCTGCTTGAGAGAGGGTCATGATGGACTTATCAAGAAACTCAAGAGGAGTAGGTTGGTTCTCTATTAATGGTGCTTTAGCCAATTGGTTGACAATGACTTACCCTTTAATTAACTTCTACTAAAGAAACTCAAGGTCAAACTCAGTTAAAAGCATGAGCCACTTGGCCATAAATTAGTTTTGGTATGGCTTGGAGTGCATATACTTGAGTGGATTAGTATTGGTTATGACATAGGTTTTTTGGTTAAGCTAGTGGTAAAGTTTGGTGGCCATGAAGATTAAAGATAAGAAAAGTTTCTCAGTATGGCTATACTAATTCTCTTATTCTACAAGTATGTGGTTGATGTAGTAGATGACTTGTTATTTGTGTTGTTCATCCCGATGAGCAATCATTTCCCCTATGAAATGGTTGGTGGTAGAGATATAAAGTTATAAAGGTTGGTCATCCTTGGGAGGGGTGAGGATAAGTGGAGACAAAAGGTACTCTTTGAGTGAATAAAAGGCCTTTTGGTAGTTGTTATTCCACTTAAAAGAGACATCCTTATTCAAAAAGTGGTGGAAGGGTTGGCATCAATCTGAAAGCTAAGAGGTAAAGTGATGGATGGATTGGAGCTTCCCCTACAAAATATGAAGTTGATTGAGGTTGATTGGAGGAAGCATTTCAAGGATGGATTTTATTTTATCAGGATCAACTTCCATCCCCTAAAGGGAAATGATAAATCCAAGGATATTTCTTGACAAGACTCCAAAAATAAAATTCTTGGGGATAAGGAAGACATGGTAATAGATGAGGTGCTCAAAGATAATCTTGAGAATGGTCAAATGATCCTTATGATATTTGGATTTCCCAAGGAGGTCATCCACATAGTCATTAACAATCTTGTAGATAAAGTCATGGAAGATGTAATTCATGGCTAGTTGGTAGGTTGCACTAGTGTTATTTATTCTAAAAGGCATGAATTTATAAAAAACATTCCCCCATGGGGTGGTAAAGGTAGTTTTGTATTGATCTTTAGGGGCAATTAGGATCTAAATTGTAAATAAACAATCCATCCATGAGAGATAACATCTCATGTTTGGCTATAAGATCATGAAGCTGGTTGATGCTTAGTAGAGGGAAGTCATCTTTAGGGTAAGTGATGTTGAGGTCATTAAAGTCCACATGAATGTGTAGTCCCTTTGTGTCTTTGGTGATAGGTAGGATAGTTGAGATCCATTAGTCATAATCAATGGGTTGAATGAAATTAATAGATAGGAGATGTTAAACCTCTTCTTTGACAAGAAAGGCTATGCGAGGGTGCATTCACCAAAGTTTCTACTTGATGGACTTGGTATCCTGGTTGTTGACTATGTTGTGGGTGGAAATGATAGGGTCAGTTCCTGATATGTCACTATAATACCAAGTGAATTTCATTCTTCAGTTTTAGAGGAAAGGGGGGAAATCTCAAAGTTCCTCAAAATTCAATGATTGGTCATTTTTGTTAATGTGTCAGTTGTCCAGAGTGCCCAAGTTGATATCCATGGTGGATTCATTTAACATGGTTGAAGTCTTAGGAGGAAGGAATTTATGGATGAAAGAATCTAGGACACTAATGTAGGTGAAAATTGAATCATCATCCTGGCATTAGATAATGTTAATGGTAGGAGAGTCATCTCCTATCATCATAGGATGTGTCAAAGGGATGGTTATAGTTTCCCCCTCATTTTGATATCTCAAGGGTCTGAGGTTGATCATGTTGATGGAAAAAAAAATTATAAGGGATGATGTCCTCATCCTCACACACAAGTGGAGGAGAAGTTGGTGAGGGAGGGATGTCTTCCTCAACAATAGTGATGGTAGGTGGTTTGCGTTGTTTCTTAATGGGTAGAATGATACTGAGGCCATGTTTTTCATGAGGATTTTTGGTCTCAATGGAAATCAACTCATGTGGGCCATACTCATATCATCCAAGACTAAATCCTTTCTAACACACCTATGAAGGTATGTCTCAGAGAAACTTGGTTTGTCTAGATAGGAGAAGTCAAAGGTAAATGGTTGAGGTGAAGAGGAGGTGGTAGAAGCACCAAGCAGTTTGTCAAGTCCCCCATAGATGAAATGTGTTTGATAGTGTGAAGGTTTAAAAGGAATAATGGCTATGATATTGGGGTCATACCCAAGTTGGTGGTTAAATTTCCCATACTCTTGGGGAGTAGGAAAAGTGTCAAGGGAGAGGAGGTGATATTCCTCCAGTGAAAGGTGTTGGAATGTAGATTCCAAGTGGTTTATGGTGGGGATTTGGTCTGAAGGGATGGATGAGCTAGTAGATGACTCATTGGTAGAATAAGATATGGGTTCATTCTTCATGGTTGGGGGTTTATATTTGGTTGAGAAGGGTGTGCTAGATGGAGGTAGGAGGATGTCGTTGGGTAGCAAAGTCATGTTCCATGATGAAAAAGGGATCAGTTCATCTTTTATAGTGACAACCTAACCTTCATGATCAAATTTAATGAAATTATGAAGGGTAGAGGGGACATAACCCATGGAAAAAATCCAAGGTTATCCTAAAAAAACATTGTATTAGAATTTGACTTCCACTATATATAAGAGTTTAGGGAGTGTGTGGGGTCCTAAATGAATATGAATGACAACAGTTCCCAATGTAGTGGTCATGGTGTCGTTGAAGGATCAAAAGATGGCTGAGGTTTCATACATGACATTGTCTGGCAGGTTGAGTTGATTATAGGCATGGGAGGAGATGATATTAATATTAGTTCCCACATCAATCATGACCCATTTGATGTAGGTTTGGTTGTTGTATGTAGTAATAAATAGAGTGGGATCTGAGTCATCAAGATGGATAAAGGGTGTTTTTGAATCCTTGAAAGTGATAATGTTAGAAATTTGGAGAGCACCAATAAATCCTACCAGAGGTTGAGGGTCTTCAGGTTGGATTTCTACCAATTTAAATGCCTCTATAATTTTTTGGAAATGATGAGGTGAAGTAGAGATCAAATCATATAGGCTCATCTTTGCCAGGGTCTAGTGAAGTTGTTTGAGAACCACTCTCCTAATGGATTCAGAGGGGTTGGATTGGGAGGTACCCAAGATAGATACCTTAGGTTTGGATGAAGGTGAAGGTTTTTGAATTTTATTTGGTTAAAAGGTGGATGATGGGTGTCCATGTGATGTACACTTTGGCCTTTACCTTATATTTCTATTAAGTGTGTGATCACATGACCACATGGATAGTATGGATAGAGGAAAGAGTTGGGGTAAGAGATCAGCTTGGTGTTAGAATAAATTAAAACCTAGATTTATCCCAAAATCTCATACAAGATAAATTATGAAAAAAATTAATCAAACATTCCAAAAATAAATAGAAAACATACACATAACAAGAGACACTAGATTTAATGTGGTTTACCCAAAATGGAATACATCCACTAAACTTGTTTAGTATATTATTTCAGTAATATAATAGAGAAACAAAATATTGTAACAAACCCTATTACACCTCTCTACATCTTTTGCATCTACTCTATGTTAATTTATTCTCTACATACATCTCAGCCATATCTTCCTACATTTTAGGGTGAAAAACACATAAACATAACCTCTACCATCAGATCTAGAAACCTATAATCAATGGCCTAGATTGACTATAAAATTAAAATTTTACAAAGAATGAGATCTAAACTCGACTAAAATAATCATCAAAATTTTAACCTCTGATCCTAGAAGATAATCAGGATCCACACCTAACACTCTCCCACTTGGAGACTGATTGCAATAACTCCACCACTAATGCATCCACTATACTATCTGGACTAGGACAAGTTCATTAGTTTAATTATCATCCATAAAGACCAATAGAAGATAAACAAATCTTTATATTCTATCTTTTAACTACCATGGTCATCATATCCATAGGATTTTTACTTGTATCTTATCCAATTTTAGTTGTTCTTCCTCTATCATTAAATGAATGAAATGATACTGCAAATGAATATGTTTTGTTTTGGATTGAAAAGCTAAGTTTTTTGCTAGATGGATTGCACTTCTAATATCACTATATAGTGTATATCTTTCTTGACTATGTCCTAATTTTTACACCAAGCTTTGTAACCAAATTATTTCCTTGATTACTTACATAACAGCAACATACTCAACCTTTGTATTTGAAAGTGCCACAACTTTTTATAAAAGTGATACCCAACTAACTATTATACCACCTACTATAAACACATGCCTTATAGCGATTATTATACCATCCAAGTCACCTACCATATCAGAGTCAACATATACCTGTAATGTCACATTTGATCCACCATAGCTTAACACTATATCTATGGTCCCTCTTCAGTACCAAAAGATCCATTTTATTGCCTTCCATTTTTCCTTTCCTAGATCACTCATGAACCTACTCACCACTCCCATTGCATGTACAATGTTTGTCATCGTACACACATTGCATATATTAAATTACCAACTGCAGATGAGTATGGAATTTTAGACATTAGGTTCTCTTCCTCTTGTGTTTTAGGACATTGTTCCTTTGTTAATTTAAAGTGTGTTTCCAAAGGTGTCCCAACTAATTTTGCATCATGCATATTAAATATTTACAACACTTTTGTAATGTACTCTGTATGTAATAATTCTAGCTTCCTATTCTTTTTATCTCTAGTTATCCTCATACCAAGGATCTATTTAGCAGCACCTAGATCCTTCATAGAAAAATAATCACTTAATTGTTTCTTGAGTACATTAATATTTTGCATGTTAGAACTAGATACAAGCATATCATCTACATATAAAAGTAAAATATTATAGCTACCATTTTCAAATCTTTTAAAATATACACAATGGTCTGAGTGACATCTAGAATAATCTTGTTCCATCATAAAGCTATCAATGTTAATGCACCATTATCTTGGAGCTTGTTTTAGGCTATACAAGCTCTTCTTTAATTTTCACACTATTTTCTCCTTACTTTTGACTTCATATCCCTGTGGCTGCTCCATATATATTTCCTCCTTCAAGTCACCATGAAGGAATGCAGTGTTCGCATCTAACTATTCAAGGTGCAAATATTCTATTGCTACCAAACTTAAAATAGTTCTTATAGAAGTCATTTTAACTACTAGAGAAAATATTTCATAAAAATCTATACCTTTATTTTGTACAAAACCCTTAACGACTATTCTAGCCTTGAATTTATTTTTACCTACATTTTACTTCTTTATCCTATATAGCCACTTATTATTTAATGCCTTATTTCTTTTTGGAATATCCACCAAATCCCATGTCTAGTTTTCCATTAGAGCATCATACTCCCCATCCATAACTTTCTCCCACTTATCCTTGGCAGCAATCGCCACTACTTCTTCATAGATTTCTAGCTCATGACCATCAGTAAGTAATAAATAATATAAATAAGGAAAAAAATGACTAGGTGGTGTACTTACTCTTGTAGATCTTATGATAGGGGGTTGAGGTACATGTTCTTGTTGCACATTTTGATCAGGAACCTTTGGACATGTTTTTTCTATAATGTCTTCTAATACTGTATATTCCTTTTTTGGATTCTTCTTGATTCTTTTCCTACAACTAGTCCCTATACATGACATTTTCATGGAACACAATATATCTACTCCTAATTATTTTATATTCCATAACTAGAATCTGAATTCATTAATTTCATAACCAATAAATGTGCATTTCTAAGACTTAACTTCTAACTTATTCCTATGATCTTTGTCAATAAAATAAAATGCCTCACAACCAGAAACTCTTAGAAAAGAATAATCTACCTTATTTCCATTTCATGCCTCCTCTAGTATTCCACCATCAAAAGCATTTGAATGTCCTCTATTTATTAGATAAACTACTATAGTTACAACATCCACCCAAAACTATAAAGGTAAACCTGCATGTAATATCATACATCTGACATGCTCGATAATAGTTATATTCATTCCTTCTAACACATCATTCTATTGTGGTGCTCATGGAACTATTTTTTTCTATGAATTCCATTTAATGAACATTAATCATTAAAAGTGTTACTAAAATAATCACCTCTATTATCTGATCTGAGACATTTTAGTTTTAAACTTGTTTCATTTTCAGCTAAGGCTTTCCATTTATTGAATATATCAAAAAATCAGACTTCCTTTTTGAATAGTATACCCAAACCTTCCTAGTCACATCATCAATAAAAATAACATAATAATTCAAACCACCAAGTGAAGATACTTGAGTTGGTCCCCATACATTCGTATGCACAAGCTCTAACTTCTCCTCCTTCCTGGTTTGTCTAACCCTAAGAAACCTCACACATTTTTTTTCCATATACACAGTGATCACAAAATTCCAAATCTAATTCTTTCAAACCTAGTAGTTTATAATTTGCATGTAGGGTCTACATTCCATTTTCACTCATGTGGCCAAGTCTATAATGCCACAAAGCTATGTCTTTACCTGTAGTAGCTACAACACAAGATGAATTAGCATTATTTATAGTCAAATATAGAGTGCCTACTTTATTACCTTTTGAAACCACCAAATAACCATTTCTAACCTTCCATAATTTAGCTATAAATGTGACCATACAACCCTCACTACCCAACTACTCTTTAGAGATCAGATTTCTCCTCACGCTTGGAACATGTCAAACATCCTTTACCACCCAAGTGTTTCTATTTTGTAATTTAACCTGGACACTTATTTTTCTAACAATTCTATAGGGTTCATCATCACCAAGGTAAACATTACCATAATTACCTTGAACATAATCTATAAAATAATGTCTATGAGGGGTAGCATGAAAAGAGGCACTTGAATCTAAAACCTAAGATTCAACAATATTATCCAAAGAAAATATAAGATCATTTTGTAATACATCACCTGCTACATTTGCTTCTCTATTACCTTCTTGTTGGTCCTTACCCAATTTTTATTTTCAAAACCAACATTATTTCTTTGTGCATCTTGGATTGCCACAGACCCAACATTCCATCTTGCCTCTTGATTTAGATCTTTCACCCCCTTTTGATTTTCCACAGTTTCATCTTCCTCTATTCTTGTGCTTTCCTCTATTCTCCATTGTTAATGCATTTCCAGATATGGATGTTTTACCTATAATTTTTTTTGCATTTCCTCTCTTAGTATAACGCACACCACATCTTTAAACTTTAGTTTAGCATCGTTAGACACAGAGTTGTTTACTATCATTACCAAGCTATTTTAGCTTTCAATAAAGGAACAGAGAAATAGAAGAACCCTAAATTCATCATTAACATCAATATTTATAGAATGTAACTGACTATTAACCCTATTAAACTCATTTAAATGATCTGGTACTAAATCAATTTTAGACATTTTCATATTAAACATTTTTTTCATCAAAAACATTATATTTGAGGTAGAGGTTTTTTCATATAACTTGCCTAATGCACTCATAAGACCTTCTATTATCTTTTCCTATGATTTGTTGAATACTACAGAAGATGAAAGGCACAACCATATGGTTCAAAGGGTTATTCCATCTAATAGTTCTTAATCTTCATCTGACATTATCAATGGCTTCTTGGCTTGCCCTCCCAATGATAAATATAGGTCCTTATGGTAAAGGTAATCCTTCATATGCATCTTCCAAAATATAAATCTCTATCCATTATACTTCTTTACCTTATAATTATTTCCATCCACCATAGCTCCCACTAGAGGTTAAACCCTTTATTTCTTATCATTTAAAATTATGCAAAAGACATTTTCTCTGTTACCACTTGTTAGGATAAATTAAAACCCAGATTTATCCCCAAATATCATACAAGAGAAACTATGAAATGAGTTAATCAAACATTCCAAAAATAAATATAAAAAATACACATAATAGGAGATGCCAAATTTAATGTGGTTCACCCAAAATGGGCTACATCCACAAAACTTGTCCAGTATATTATTTCAAACATACTATAGAGAAACAAAATCCTATAAAAAACCTCATTACACCTTTCTACATTTTCTACCTCCACTCTATGTTATTTTTCTCTCTAGATACATCTCAACCATATCTCCTTACATTTTAGGGTGTAAAACACCTAAACATAACCTCTACCATCAAATATAGAAACCTATAATTAATGGCCTAGATTGACTACAAAATTACAATTTTAGAAGGCAATTTCAATTAAATTTTCACTTCAAAGGTGATACCCTAAACCACCACTGAGGTGTATGTCTCCCAAACCCTCTACCAGGGTGTTCCCCCCCTTACAACCCCCCATGTCCAATAGGGATATAAAAAATGAGATCCAAACGTAGCTGAAATAATCACTAGAATTTTAATCTGTGATCCTGGAAGACAATCAAGTTCCACACCTAACACTTGGATCCTCATCACTCTAAGGTGAGAGTGGGGTAGTAGGTAGGCATTAGGTAGAGGTTTTTTTTGGTTAGATTAGTAGTGGGTTTGTGGGAGGTTAATCTATTAATAGATCATCCTCATCATATAAATAATGGATTATGGTTTGGAGAGCTTTGCAGTTTTCTATGGCATGCCCTGGTATCTTATGATAGGATCACACAAGGTGGTCATTATACCAGACAAGTTTCATACCAAGAGGGTCAAATGAATGATGAGAGGTAAGGTCAATAAAGAAGCTTACAATAACCTTCAAAAAATAGTTGAGCACGATTCAACTAAAGGTGGAGAGGGTTTAAAGATTTTGGTCTTGGTTGGTGAGATGGAAGTCCTTTTGGCAATGAGCTTGGTGGTAGGATTTTTGGGTAAGGTAGTGTTCTTATTTGATGGTTTCAGTTTTGGTAAGGTAGAGATTGATAATTTGTAGGTAAGAGGTTTTTGGGTAGGTAGTTTGGTTATTGACAGCTTCGTGAAGATAGTTGTGTTTAAAAATAAGTGTGTTGGTGTAACCAATGGTGGTGGTTGGGTCTTGGTTGAGACAATCAACTTCCTGATCAAAGTGAAGGGATGAGGCCCCAAGATAGATGGAAAGGTTTAGGGATCTAGGAGTTTTCCCTGTATCCTTTTTATGGATTTACTTCCTTGGTTGATTTGGTTTTGTGTTTGGTCATTGGGTTTGGTGAGGTAAGATCCACTTTCATAAATGGGTGATTAAGGTTCTATGTAGGGAAGGTTCCAAGGTTTTTAGCTGGTTTGGTTTCTTTTTTTGATTTGGTTGTTTGGGTTTTAGATGTATTCCATGGTTGAGAAATTGTTGGGTTAGTAGAGGTTTTTATCTATTTGGTTGGTAAGATAGGAGTTAAATAACATAAGCGGTGGGTTAATCCATCAAATTAGGGATTGGAGGTTCCTATTTCGTGATTTAAGGGAGCCTTAATTATTTCCAAAAGATGGCTTGATCCATGTCAGGGTTGGAGACAAATTTCAAAATTTTCACTAACCTAAAGAATGGTTTATAGTATGGTTTTATTCCCTGGATAGTGGACTTGAAAGATAAGCCCAAAGGTTGAGAAAGGAGAATGACAACCTCATCCTTTTCCTCAATCAAAAGATGTAAGGTTTGGATGGGTAAAATCTCTATGGTAGGTATATATGTCACAGTTTCCTCTTTTCAAATGATCTCCAAAGGAGTAGTAAATTTCTCGGTAGTTGAGGGAGAAGGTAAATTGGGTGCTTGTTCTAGTATGTCAATTGAGGGAGGGGTTGATGGCTCCACTACCTTAATAAGTAGAGGAGAAAAAAGGGTTTCTTTTTTTTATTTTGGATCTCTAAAAGAGGAGAAGGTGACTCCACTACCTCAATAAGTGGAAAGGGTAAAGAATAGGTCGATTGGGTAGTGGGTTCTTTAGTAATGAGTGTGTTAAGAACCATATTGACAGTATGGCTATCATGAGAACAATCAAACTTATTTCTCTCATTTTTTGTACGTGAGTGATTGGGAAAAGGTTTCCTAAAAATGTCAAGGGATTGATTTTGAGGTGTGTTTGGGTTTTCCAGCACAAGCTTTCCTTTGTCAATGAGGGATTGGATAATACTTTTGAAGGTATTACACCTACTGACATCATCCCCTAATAATCAATAGAAAGCACATAGATCATTATCTTTGTACCAACTAGGTACAAGATGAGAAGAATAAAATTATTGAGGCTTGATAGAAGGAATTTGTATTATATTAGCCTTTAGTAACTTGTTTAGGATTAAAACATAATATTATCCAAGTGGATTAAATTTCTTCTAGTTACTCCAATTTTGGTTCCTCATGTTTTGTTTGAGTTAAAGGTGTTTGGTTGGTTGAAAGATGGTGGAGGAGTGGTTTTAAGGATAATGGCAATTGTAGTTCCCTTGATTTTGATCCTGGTGTTGGTTCGGTTTCTTGGTTTAGATGATGATGCCTCATTGGTATTATAGGTAGCATTTTTTTTTAGCTTTAGCTTTCCTTCATTGATGGCTCTATTTAATAACTTACATTACATGGTGAGAGCTTCATCAAAAGTTTTAAAGATCTAGCCATGTAGTGTAGAAGAGATTTGCTTGAAATAAGCCCAAATAAAAATTTATATTAGTTCGAGTTATGGTAAAGAGAAGGAAAGTTGATTGATTAGGCTTCTCCAATGGGATACAAAATCACAATTAGAATAATCATCATATTATGGGATAGAGTTAAGGTTAGTAATGGAAACCTTCTTAGAGATATTTAACACACAGTGATCCAATAAAGTTTGGGCTAGCTGGGTGAAGGAAACCAAAGAGTGTTTGGTTATGGCACTATACCAATCTAAGGCTGGACCAGATAGGGACATAGGGAAGGTACAAAGATAGAGGGCATTATCATAGGGAATAAAATAAAATGCATGCTAAAATGCCTTAAGATGTTATTGGAGATCCTCCTTACTCTAAAACTTAGAAATATTGGTAAGTTCCCATTGGGGAGTATATGGTCTAATAGGGATAGATGGGTAGATGGGATTGTTACAGATTTGATCATACAATAAGATGTTGTGAGCACTAGAAATGGATGACTCTAAATTAGTCATCTTATCCATGAGCATTTTAATTAGATATACTTTGGGTTATTCACCTGAAGGGTTATAAGGTGCATATTATTGTGGTGGTTGGGTGACATATTGATAACTAGTAGAGGGTTGAGGAGCTACCACATATCGGTATGTGGACACTGATGGTTGGGTGGAAGTTATGTAGGCATAAGTGGACATAGGTTTTTGGGTAAATATTTAGAGGTGCATGCCTTTATGGGTTAGGGAGGTAACCTAGGTTTTATGTAATGGGAATCTATTAGGTAGGAGTGGTGCTTAGATTGGTGATCAAAGGAAGGGTAGTGCCCTTTATATTGATTGGTTGTAAGGTAGACTATATAGACACCATAATATTTTGAAGTGGGGTAGTAGCTATCAGATTGGGGGTATCTGAAGGAAGGTTGTAAATACTAGTTGTGCATACTCCCATGTTGATGGGATTATATGTGGTTATTATTTGGGATACTCCTAAGGTAGAGGAGTTATTGGTGGGGGTGGAAGGTATAATGGTGTTTGTAGGTTAGGAAGGTTGGTTTTCCATAATATTATCAAAGGGATTACTTGTGGATGAATAAGGTTAGTTATTCAATGGTTGTGTGGTGAAGGTGGAAATATAAGTGTTTTCCATAAGGAAGGAAGGCATGCCATAAGGTGGGTCCATAGGTGGGACTGAGGTAGGGGAATGATGAGGCATAGTCTTAAGATAATGCTGAAGGGCCACATGAAAGTTATCTAAGAAAGTGGTAAAGTTTGCATCTCCTTTCGGAACTACTCAAGGGAAATAAGGACTTCTTGAGGGGTGAGGATAATCTTCTAGTTTAGAGGTGTAATCCATGTATGAGGAGGTAGAAGAGGTTGATTGGTTTGGTGATGGGTTTCGTTCTGCTAGGTTTATTTTTGACTAGCAAGTTAGAACCATACAAGATAAGGGAGAGAAAATACATAGATGATCCCACCACTCAAATAGAGAGAATACAATAAAAGTGTAAAGAAATCAAACACACACTAAAAAATATGTTAAGTCTTAAATTTATTTTTAGTCTCTCTTTTGGCTTATGCCTTAAGCTTTCAATAATTGTGTGACTAAAATTTGTTTATAAAGTAAGTACTAGAGAATAAGTCTATGGTTGGTTTTAGGTTGTGTTTAGGATCTCAAAAGGATATATATTAGGAATAAATATGTGTCTTTGTATTGGGTCCTACCCACTCACTTCACATACCGCAGTAAAAGAGTGTCAGGTGCTTAGCCAATATATACCAATTTCTAGAGTTTATACTCAACCAAAGAGTTGAGGTAGTTCTACCCTTGATAATAACCTAGAAGTAGGATTTATAGAAAAGAGTAAGGTGACCTCTAGGTGATTAAATCCTATCCAAGCCTTGTCTTAGGTTTTTTTTATGTTTTATTGATGTAGGTGGTTTGGTTTAGTGTGTGTAACAAAAATGATGCTATGATTGAAGTACTTTGCTTTGACTTGATTAAATGAGATAAAATTATAAGCAGGCAATGGATGTACTCAATTTTAATCCCAAAAGAAACTTTGATGTCATTTATGATCACAAAATAGAGAGAAGAGCATATATATATAAACAAGAGAAACCCAAGTAGAGACCCAAGGGTCCCATCATGCATGCCAAAATATTTTATTAAATTTTAGCTTATGTTTTGAGAAAGGGAAAAGCAGAAACTAAATATGGGTATGGCTGAAAAACATGTTCAATTTTACACATGTTGAATTAGATGATTATGGAGAACTCCTCTTTGGCTTTGGAGGATGACCTAAAAATAAGACATCACTAAAATATATGCTTGGTTAGTTAGATAGTTGGGTAGATTGCCTAGTGATAACTATATCCTAGAAGCAAGAGTTTCCTTGAGGATATCAATCCACACATTTTAAAAAATCAAGTCTATAAAATAAATGATAAATTAATTGCATCAATAATCAAAATCTATTGAAATTGAACACAATAAATGCTTGGTAAAGAAGTAGAATATAAATGACCAAAATAGAAATAAACAAGTCAATACTAATGCTAAACAGGTCAAGTATGCTTTAGAAAATTAGTTAAGGGTCTATGAATAGGTATGGAAACAAAAAATTGGATTTGGTTGGGAGTAAGAGGGTGAAAATAACTTACTGTTAGTTTTTACCATAGTGATCGTCAGTAGTTGGGATGACCATCAACAATTAAGGTGATCATCTATGGTTAAGGTGACCATCAGTAATCAAGGTGACCATCAGTGGTTGGATAGATCATCGATGATCAAGTTGACCATTCATATTTATTATGTGTAGGTTGTGGGTAAGATATGGTTAATTTATGAAATCACAAATTTGGATTCTGAGTGAAGGGTTGGTGTTGGGTCAATTCTAGAATATAAATAAACTAAATACTAGGAAATAAATACTTATCTTATAAAAGATTGATCAGATGATTGGTTGAGGTGGTTGGCTCATTAATAGCATCTAACATAATTTTTGTTGAGCAATGGTGCTTGACTATCATCTAGTGGGTGGTGGCAAGTTGTCTCTCTATCATGATGGTTGGATCATTGGATTGTTGGAAGAAGACCTCTAAAAGAAAGTTCTGGATGCAAAACCTCTTGATTTTTGTAGATAACCCTTTTTCACCACCTACTCCTCTCTTATTATAGGCAAGGAGGGAGAGGTATAACAAGACATTAATTAGTAATTCTAATTATAATTTATGCATGTAATGTATTTCCCATAAATTTAGATGAGTTATTTTTATAAAATCAATGTGGAGATTTGCAGGGTAGTGTTTAGGATGGTGGACCCTTATTGTTGGAAATTAAGGTGACCATCAAGGCAATGAGGGAGAGGTGTAAAAATAAATTAATTAGTCATTCTAATTATAATTTAAGCATGTAATGGATTGCCCACATATTTAGATGAGTTATTTTTAGAAAATCAAGGTGGAGGTTTGCATGGTAGTGTTTGGGATGGTAGACCCTGACCGTCGGCAGTTAAGGTGGCCATCAATGGTCACCTTGACTATTGACGGTGAGGGGTCAAAGGTAGGGTTGGTAAAAAGGGTGGTTTTATCCATTAGGTTAACTAACTTAGGATATGTGGGTTAGGTTTAATTAGGGGTCAATAATGTCAAGGTTGGGCCCAAGGGGGTCCTAAGGTGGTTGAAGGGAATTGTGACATTTAGAACCATCGTGTGCATATTTTTAGTGTCTACAATTTGTAAATTCCACTATCTCCTTTGTCATTACATGTATGCCTTGTGAATATAACATTGCATTATTGTTCTCCCTAATATCATCTTTTTCAAATACAAATGATGTTGTTAATATTAGGTTTTACTAGTACTTTTCTTCATAAACTTCTTCAATTACACAAGTGAGTACTAGTTTATTTACCTTTATCTTTATCCCCATACCTTTTAAAATAAAAATATCTGCTACTTCACTTATACTACTATAATTTTATTTAACTATGTCCTCTTACATGACGATATCCTCTCCTTTGTATTTTCATTGGTATCAATCAAGCCCTAGCTAATCATAATGAAATTCTTTCATTTCACTCTCTTCCTTTATTTATTTTTCCTCTACACCTGTAACAATCCAAAATAATATATTATAGGAATGAAACATTTCATTTATAAATTGTCATAATGGGCCATGATATACGACTGACAGGATTCAAACACATTAAAATATTAAGATGAAAAATAAAAATGTTCATAAAGAGAGTCCCATTTCAAAAGAGGAACCAAACATGAGCATAATAATTACCTTGTATTTAGAATAATAAAATATCTTAAGGAGAGGTACATATATAAAAATAATATATCATGATAGAATTCAATGTCTCCAAATAGAGTGAATGCATTAGTCGAGTGATCATATAATCCAAGTGAGTGCACAACATAATGTAGATAAAATAAAATAAAATAAATACAAGATTAATGCAAAAAAATATTAGAGACAAAGCCAAACTTCCAATGAAAAATATATCACCAAATGAGATACACAAATAGAAGTGCATGGGTAAATCCTTGAAGAAAGACAATCAAAGAGCTAAAAATAGAAGAGTAACTCCCATACCTAGAATAGTCAGTCAAGGGATTTTCTTCCTATTCATCTTGTCAAAATGTAAATCCATGTTCCATGAAAGTATTAAAAATCCTAAGCAAGGGAAAATTCCCAAAATAAATAAATGTGTGAAAATAAATAACCCCTACTCTAGCACCCCCCATAATGAAAATTTAAGTGGGAAGTGTAAAAAAAGGTCCTGATAACTAGGCCTAATGAGGTACCCATTTAAAAATAATTATCACATAAAGTAAATAAAATGATAAAACCTATAAGAAAAAATCCCTTGCCCCCAAAAAAAAAATACATGAGGAAGAAGAGGCTAGACGCCCTGCCTAGAAGATGATATTGGATTATCGTGAACCTCAAGAAGAGCCTAAAAATGAAGATACTTGCTCTCCATGAAAGGTTTAGTGAAGATATTTTATGTCTACTCTATCATGTAGCAATACCTCAGATCAATGATGTTCCCATTAATGAACTCCTTAATGAAGTACATGTTAATCTCTATGTTTTTGGTACCCTGATGTTGTACCAAATTCCTATAAGTCTGCATAGTATCATGATTATCATAGTAGATTATGGTAGGTCATCTAAACTAGATATTGAAATATTTGAAAATGACCTAAAACCATATAGCCTCATTTTTATCATTGACAACCCCCTATACTCTACCTTAATAGATAAGAAAGTAATAACATTATGCTTCTTTTTTGAACAAATAATAAGACTAGAACCAATGGATAAACTACATGGACTTGCAATTCTAAATATTACCATCTCAGTTTGATTTAGTATATCCAATCATATTGACATGAGTGCCAACTTTGTAGTGAATCCTAAATGCATGTGTGCCCTAAATATAGTGCAAGATCCTCTTAGCTACTTTTTAGTGCATCTCACGGGGTGTAATATCCCTTTCTTAGGGTCTCCTTTTTTTTAACAAAGCTCTGATACCACTGTAATATCCCCAACCAATAGGGACTATAGAAAGACAAAAGCTCTGATACCACTGTAATATCCGTTTCTTAGGGTCTCCCTATTTTTTTAGCAAAGCTCTGATACCACTGTAATATCCCCTACCAATAGGGACTCTAGAAAGACAAAAGCTCTGAATTACTTTTCTGTGTATTCTAAATTTTTGTATGAAATAAGAACAAATTGTAATTTTTGCAAGATAAATTCAAATAAACAAATAAATCATAGTATAATCTCTTATTTATTCACTCAGACTATTACAATAGATGTCCTATATCATGCATATAAAAGAATATTCAAATACGGTCTTAAAAACCTGGGCTTTTGCAAATCTAGAAATAAATCGTAAATCTGGAACTACTCAAGTCGCTGTGTCAACACACAGTTGTCGATGTCAGTTATTATGTCCTCGTTGGTTGATATTCTATCGACACCGGTCGATGTTGGTTGGCTATTCTACCAACATCAGTCTATCATCGACCGATGTCAGTCTTTGTCGGCCTCTGATTGCTGATGTTAGTCTCTGCATAGATCTGTACAAACTTTGTATGGCCACCAATATAACACACCCTATTTGTTGGACCCCTGATCTCAAGATATATGACTCTAATACAGAAGATCTCTATCTATATAACTTAAAAAATCAAAAACCTAATAAAATAAATACCTAAAAAGCTCTGTGATAACTTTTGTATGAAGTTACCTCTCAAATCTGTAAACCTCCGTGATAACTTTTGTATGAAGCTATCTCTCAAATCGGCAATAGATCAACTGATATTTCATAGACTCTGAATCACACACACTGAAGAGTGGATGTTCTCCAATGCAGATGGAATCTTGGAACCCTTGGCTCAGTCTTCACAAAATAATTCTTAGCAACAATCAATATCAATAATCATATTCATAATTCCAACTCTCTCCCATAAGAAACCCTTATACCCTCAAAAAGATATGCTTGCCCTAATTAGGGTTTTCTTGAATTAGAACTAGGGTTTCTAAATTAAAATTAGACCAAATAATTAATATCTGTTTAAATCAATCAAATATTAATATCTCCCTCAATACATGTTTAATCCTCGAACCGTCTAAAGCTGGTGAGTCATGGAGTGATTCTGCACATGATCATGCCAAAATAAGGGTGCTCCACTACATGGTAGAAGTCCCTAAATAATAGGAGCTTAGGCAAACATGTTTGAAAGAGCCTGAATGAAAACCAACTATAGAAATTCTGTTAATTGAAGCCAATCCAAGCTCCATCATGACCCTCTATTCATCCTATCAGCCTATGAGGGTCACATAATAGGCTAACCATCAACTCTAATGATGTCCACTAAAAAAGGGGACATGACAATCTGCCCCTCCTGAAATTGCTTGCCCCCAAGTAATCACGGAACAATAAACCACTCGATCCACCTGGATCCCAACGAAAAGGTTGTGTAACATCCCTCATGTCACCAATCAACCCCTGTGAAGAAGTCATTAGCATCAACAACATCAAAAGTACAAAAATCAGCAACTGAAAAACTGCACTCAACACCCAAACAACTGACGTCACTGACAACATTATCTGTAGACCCACTGTAGATGCTGATAGAATAACTCACTCTGTGGAACTCAAGCCAACTAAAATATCGACTCTATCAAAACTCAAGTCCCTATCTAATTGACACTCACACCCAACTGTACCATGGATATGACAACAACCATAGGTACTTGAGTTACTGACACCAAATCTAATCTCTGATAAACTGTCATTGGTGTGATGATACTACAAGCTGTGTAACTTGTAACTACCAATTCCATCTATAAAAGATGGTGCCAATCCATCCCATAACTGATCCCTCTGTAAAGGTGGCATGATCAACTGTACCACACTGTCATCGGTGTGAGAAGAATCAATCTGGAGACTCAACTCCACTGGTATGCCAAACTCATCAGGACCAAGTACTCCCAAATCTTGAACATGTGTGTCAGCCCCAACAACATGTTCCTTAGCTACAACTATAGGAATGTACTCACCAACAACCATCTCAATATACAAATGGACTGGGTCTGGCACTGGTGAAGACTGCAAATGCTCCAACTCCACAATCACCTCAGCCAAATGAAACTGTGACTCCTCGAAAGCCAATTGCGTACTCTCAAGAATCTCAAAAGTCACCTCGAGCTGCTAAGTAAGCTCACTCACCTTATCTTCCTTGACCAATGATGCATCATATGCTATGCTTCCCCACTCCATAAGATAATCTCTGTTGGCTACCAACTGCATATAATCCTATCTCAAAATCTGAATAGCCTCCCATAAAGAGTGGATCTCTATCAAGGACAAATAACTACCTCCCTACTCAATGCTAGTAGGGGAACCCCATCCATAAACTACTAACAACTGATGAGCATCATTAAAATGCTTGCAAGCAATAGCAATGTCTCACTCACTAACTCTCAGCTGACTAGACACATGGTGGCACTGGCTAGAATGTCTCCTACAATCCTCCTCTAATGCACGATCCAAAAGAGTAGACTCAAAATCACTGATCTATGGCATACTACCATCCGTACTCTATGAATCAACTCCATAGCTCATATCAACATATAGAGTATCAACAACTATAGCATCACTATCCAACTCCACCATACCAAAAGAAACTGCCGAGGAAACTAAGTCCTCAAAACTATCCACTGCATTCTCTTGGGTGTCATCTACAATAATCAGATCCTAGGACTCTTATACAATCTTTGCCATATTTGAGAGATCATCAACACTCAGTGTGTTAACATCTAAGTACACCTCTACACTCTGAGTGCAAGCATCTGACTCATCCTCATCTAACTCTGAAGAAGTTGCTGCTGAAACTATCTCATCGTCACCATCTCCTATTTCATAAGAATCATGGGACATGCTGCTATCCTATCTAACTGATCTATAGTGCTCTCTCCTTAGCTTAACAAAGTGATCAAAAGACATCCTCTCTTGAACCTCAGGTGATAATAACTCCCACTCCTCATTCGCTATCATATACCATGTGAATTTGTCTTCGAATGTAGGGTCCAAAAGAAATTCATTCATCCTTTTTTGGGTTTCAACCAACTGGTTCAAACTTTGTTTTAGCTTCCTCATATCCTTGTCCCACTATTTCTGAGTACTTGAAGTAATCATGATTTACTAGCTGGTTCAATGTCCAAACTACCCCAACTATTTAATAGGATGGCAGGGCAAAAGCTTTGATCTACCCAACAAGATGGCAGGAATTTGGCTCTAATCTACCCAATAGGATGGCAGGAATTTGGCTCTGATACCACTATAATATCCCTTTCTTAGGGTCTCCTTTTTTTTAACAAAGCTCTGATACCACTGTAATATCCCCAACCAATAGGGATTATAGAAAGACAAAAGCTCTGATACCACTATAATATCCCTTTTTTAGGGTCTCCCTTTTTTTAACAAAGCTTTGATACCACTGTAATATCCCCTACCAATAGGGACTCTAGAAAGACAAAAGCTCTGAATTGCTTTTCTGTGTATTCTAAATTTTTGTATGAAATAAGAACAAATTGTGATTTTTGTAAGATAAATTCAAATAAACAAATAAATCACAGTATAATCTCTTATTTATTCACTCAGACTATTACAATAGATGTCATTTGTCATGCATATAAAAGAATATTCAAATACGGTCTTAAAAACCTGGGCTTTTGAAAATCTGGAAATAAACCCTGAATATGGAACTGCTCGGGTCATTGTGTCAACACATAGTCGCTGACGTTGGTTATTATGCTGTCGTCAGTCAATATTCTGCCAACACTGATTGATGTCAGTCGGCTATTCTGCCGACATCGGCCGATTGTCGGCCGATGTCGATCTCTGTCGGCCTCTAACTACCAATGTCAGTCTCTGCACAGATCTATACAGACTTCGTACATATGCCAATATAACACACCCTATTTGTTAGACCCCTAATCTCAAGATATATGACTCTAATAAGAAGATCTCTATCTGTATAACTTATTGAATCAAAAACCTAATAAAATAAATACCTGGAAAGCTCTGTGACAACTTTTGTATGAAGTTACCTCTCAAATCTGTAAACCTCTATGATAACTTCTGTATGAAGCTATCTCTCAAATCGGCAATAGATCAACTGATATTTCACAGCCTCTGAATTGCACACACTGAAGAGTGGACGTTCTCCAATGCAGATGGAATCCTAGAACCCTTGGCTCAGTCTTCACAGAAGAATTCTTAGCAACAATCAATATCAATAATCATATTCATAATTCTAACTCTCTCCCATGAGAAACCCTTATACCCTCAAAAAGATATGCTTGCCCTAATTAGGGTTTTCTTAAATTAGAATTAGGGTTTCTAAATTAAAATTAGACCAAATAATTAATATCTGATTAAATCAATCAAATATTAATATCTCCCTCAATACATGTCAGATCCTCGAACCGTCTAAAGCTGGTGAATCATGGAGTGATTCTACATATGATCATGCCAAAATAAGGGTGCTCTGTTGCATGACAGAAGTCCCTAAATAATAGGAGCTCAGGCAAACGTGTCTAAAAGAGCTTGAATGAAAACCAACTATAGAGATTCTGTTAATCAAAGCCAAGCTAAGCTCCATCATGACCCTCTATTCATCATATCAGCCTATGAGGGTCGCATAATAGGCTAACCATCAACTCTAATGATGTCCACTAAAAAAGGGGACATGACATGGGGTTCCTACATGAATCAAGAGACTAGGTCCATTGCATATGATATTTCATGTTTGGTATATGTCAAATAGATAATGCCTCCTATACATTATCAATACAAGGTAGCATCGATCAAAGGTGAAATATAATATGCCTCAAACCTGACTCCACATAGAAAGTGAATTGGATTTGGATTACAATCAGCCATGTAAAACTGATCAAGAAGATCAAGATCATACTTAGGTTGAGCAAGAGTGATGCTTCAGTTAGACTGAGAATTCTATATCCCAAGGAAGTAATGTAACAATCTTACATTTGTCATGGAAAATATGTCCTGAAGATCCCTTTTCACTACTTTAATGGACGAGGAAGAGTTACTAGTGATCAAAAGATCATCAACATAAATAGCCATAATCAAGAGAAAATCATCCTCCTACAAGAGATAGATATTTAGATCTGAATGGCATCTAGTGAATCCTATTAAAATAAGGAATAAATCCATATTGATGTTCCAACTTTGAGAGGCCTACTCTCCAAATTGTGGCCACTTTATCGATTTATGGAACCAGGGGTTTGACTCTTAATCTATCTCCTCCCATTTTTTGTGAAGTGTTGAAACTCCTTGCCCTCTTCATAATATCCTTACTTCTATTCTCATTTTTCTTAATGTACTAGATATCTCTATTATTTTTCCCTCACTCTATATAACCTCATTATAGACACTTGAGATTGCACATATAAATTTTTAATCTAATGATTATATAGTTTTACAAGTGTTCTAAAGTTGATACACACATGATTTAACAATGATATATTTATATGCTATACCAAAATGTGTGATAAATTTTATTTAAGAATAAACATTAAATTTATGTCTTTGAATCCTTGGATATCAAAAAAAATGAACATAAGTTTCTATGACTATATTGCAATGTGTTATAGTTGTGTTTTAATGGTAATGTCCCCTTATTATTTCCTATTTTATACATTGTATTTTTATTCCCTTTCTTTTAATATGTGTGATGTATAGGTACATCCCACAACTTATAATGGGGCATATGATATATTTATTCTAATTTTATCTACATTATAATGCATAATAAGGACACTAGATACACCTTGTCTCACATATTTAGAGGTCAATAGAGACAATAAATATAAATTATTCCACATATTTATACATTATTAATATGCATACTGTAGACACTTTCCCCAACATAATTATATGTAGTCACTATAAATTTTATACTTGATCCTATTTGGAGGCATTTATCAATAATAGTCTAGAGTGTAGATGCTAGAAAATTTCACATACAACTATATTTTTACAATTTTAGATGTTAATATTTGGTCTTGTCTCCAATGAGATTAAACTTTATTTTTAAATTGAGAATAAGTGGTCAAATCTAAAGTACTCTCTATATGCTCAATGTTTGTCACCTAGATAAAGGGCTCAATTTAGCATAACTAGTCAATTTCTCTTTATCAAGTCATTCTTAATTTATTTTTTATTTATAACGTATTCAGAGGAGCATATGGTTTTTATTTTGTTTTATAGGTTTCATGAGATAGACTTAGACATTAGGTGATTTCTCTTCTACTTTTTATTTATGGTTCACTATTATAGATATTCTAATTATTATCACATAGGATTGCACCTATCTTGATTTTATAGCTTGTTGTGTAAGTGCCTAATGATACAATGGAAAAACTCCAAAGCCATGGTACCTTAGCAATTTGAGGTTAATCTACGAATAAGTTTCGCTTCCTTTCACTAATTCTGATGCAAACTGATAAAATACTAGTTCTGTGAAAATATCTCTCTTTAGTTCTTTTGAATCCTAAACTAGGGTTTTGATGGGAAAAAGGGTTGAATAATTTAAATTTGCAAAAAATTGTAAATATGGTGATTGCACCAAATATTTTTATAGTGGATTTTAATGCTTCCCTGAAAAACACAATAGAGAAAAAATAGGTTGAATTTGTTTTAGCATAAACTCATACAAATAGAAATCAAAGGTAGTATTTTAGCTATTTTTTAGACAAGGGAATAATATCTTTATTTCAAAAAAAAAATCAAGTGGGTAACATACCATAGATGAATTTATTGAAAGTGAAACAAAGATACAAATATTCCATAAATAATCAAATAAGTTACACACACACAAAGATCCCTCAAGACAAGAAAGGCAAAACTTCAACTTTATTTCTCTACAAAGGTTATAGCTCGTAGTAAATACATTCAAAATGCATAAAATATAACAAACAACAAAATGATAGATTGGGTCACTTGGTCTATTCATTTCTATAAAAAATATGTACTTGTTAAAACTCAAACACCTAGTAAAGAAGATCATGAAGATCCAAAAATATTCATGTAAAAAGAGGTAATTTACTCTATTTCTAGCATCTTAGACTTATTGAATAGTAGTAACATGGTATGAATGAGCTAGGAGTGATCCTAGGCATAACATGGCATGGTATGGCATGGCTATAATAGAAGATATCGATGCAATGCTTCCTTATCTAGTAGTGGTTGAAAATAGATTCCTCATGCAAAAGAAGGTGCCCAAATAGAACTGCTCTTTTAAAAATAAAAGATAACATTGAAAATAATTCCAAGTTCCTTTTCATGTAAACCCTAGCATGCAAAACTTAAAGTGAGTCTTTTACAACTTTCTAAGGCTTTATCACTTTTGCCAAAATGAACCGTGCAATTTACACTTCATGAATTTTCACTTTTTTAACAATTCACATTTATTGAAAATGGAAAGTGAAATTAAGACTTTTGATTTTTGTAACTTTCACATTATCAAAAAATATAAAGTATACAAGAAAGTTATCTCTTTTTAAAAAAGAGTTATAAAAATATAGTTGTACTTTTGTAATTATAACTTACAAAGCTTTTGAAAATAAATTACAAATAATAATAAAATTTGAGAATTTAAGAGAGGAAGATTAATTAATGTCCATAGTTTCCTTAGATTTCTTATCATTCTTAGCTTGCAGCTTCTCTGTATATGTATCAAAGGATTTGAAAATATCTTGAATTCACTCTACATCTGGCATATAAGAATAAATGTTGGAAGATACATAATCTACTTGAACATAATTTTTTTTTCTTTTGAAGGTTTTTATGCCCTACATTTCAGTCTTCATCTAAATAATTTCTTTCTTTTACCTAATGAATCTATGGATGGAACTTAGGGCAAAGACTTTGTTGATGAAGTCAGGGTCAAGATCTAGAACCTTCTCCCCTTTCTCATTGTAAACTTGCCTTCTATCAGGGTCATAATGTTGGGTCATTTTTAGTACCAACTCAGGGATTTCAATAGATAGAAAAAAGGCTATATCTTATGGTAAACCAAAGTCAAATATACTATGGATCCAATCACTTTTAAAATCTGCACCTATCCTAGCCCATAAATCTCCTAGGTCAATGTGACCTAAATCTATGTCTCTTATTTTTACCATATTAGACTCCAAACAAGAAGTCACTCCAGGGCCCCTATATTTGAAATTCATTTCCTTTAGAGGTATGGAAACCAATGTTGTTTATGAGAAACCAACTATGAAATTTGGTAGGATTTGCAAGTATCTGGAGCACTCATATTCTCTGGCAAAACTTGGAGGTGCTTGATGCATATCCAGTGTCTATGGTGCTTGAGGGATGTGATATTTCTGATGGAAGTGGGAAGTGCTCGGGATAGGTCCACCTTTCATGGTGCACTATAATCTGGCATGGTTCAAAGGTGCTTGAATCACATGAGACCTTTGTTGAAAGTGGAAGGTGATTGAGGCACGTCCACTCTTCACGGTGCTTAAGGGGTCTTGCTTGTTTTTGAAGTGTTTTTATCAAGTCCAAATCTTGTATTAAAATTAGAGAATATGAGGGAATATTTTTTGGTTTAAATGGAGGTATATGCTTAGGAATATTCTATTTGAGGAATCCCTAGTTTTTAATGTGAAATCCTTGAATGGAAAATGAAAGGTTTTCTTAGATAATGCATGTTTGGGGAGGAAAATCCTTGATATAAAGATTTTGAAATGAAACCCTAGAATAACCCTAAAGATATACTAAAAAATCTTGAATGAATAATTAAATAAATAACTATTCCATAGGAAACTCTATTAATGATAACCCTAACAAAGGATATTGAAAAAATCTTCATAGGAAGTGAAGTTTGGAAAAAGTATCTACTTTGTAGGATAAAACATGAAATAGTAGAAAGGAAATACCATGAAAATTTGATGTAAGTGATGTGGTTATGGATTTGAAATCATGGATTCATACTTGTATTGACATGGCACAAGCTTGAAAATACACTTAGTAACTTAACAAATGATAACACTTTATATAATAATTTAGTTTTTATAGGAAAATCCTACAACTAATTTGAGTTATATCGGTTGGTGGTGGATGTTGGACCAACTTAAAGCAGGTCCACTCTCCATGGGAAGGATTGGCTTAGCATGAAGCAAGACTAAACGTGCACTTTACATGATCAAAAATGTGTAATGTGCACTTCAGGTTTTACACTATGTGGGAAGGGTTATGGTGCATTACCAAAGGTTGGACCTACTTAAAGTAGGTCCACTCTCCACTAATGGAATGATTGTATTTGACAGAAGGTATAACCCATGGGGTAATTTGGATGTTTGGAATATGCAAAGTGCATTAAAAGTTTTAGTTCATATAATGTATAATTGGTAAGTAGTTTTGGCAAAAGGTGAGGCCCATTATGCACTTTTCACATTATGAAAATGTGTAAAGTGCACACAGAGTTCTAAATTATATTGGATGGGTTCATAGTAGGATCCATAGCCTAGCATGCATTTTTCACATTGTGAAAATGTACAAAGTGCATGGTGAGTTCTATACTTTGTGTTTTTTGGGTATGGATGCTTTGCAAGATTTGAAACCTGCAAATAAATTTACACAAGTGCAAATTATATCTAGAGTTTTAGATTCTACAAGGTGAAGGTAAATATGGGTCTTTTAAAGGATTTAGGTTTTTTCCTAAAAACAAAATGGGGTCTCCCTTAGGGTGTTAGATGTGATGATATTTTTGGGACAAAAATATCAACATTTTTGGCAATCTCTATGGGATAATTTCCCACTAATCATTTTGAAACTAGTAGTTTTCTTTGACATTAGGCATAAAATCAAATTGGCTCTAACAAAAATCTAACCTAGGGAAGAACAAGATGGGATTCACCCAAACATGAGCAAAATATTAAAAAATAGGTAAACAAAATAAGTGAAAAAACAACCTAAGGAAACAACTCCTAATGAGTTTGACCTATGTAGAAACACTTATTAAAGAACACAACTAACCCTATTATTTACAAAATTTAATCTTTTAGCAACAAGTTTCTTAAATCAAAATAAATCTTTAAGGTATATCCCATTTACTGGGATTAGTAGCTCAGCTCCATCAATTTTGGAGAGATGAAATGCATTAGCTCCTTTGCACTGAGTGATGGTATATATACCACTCCATAGTACATCAAATTTGGTGTGCCTACCTAGTTTTACTTTATCTGCATCCCATTTGAGGACCATGTCTCCTTCATTAAAGATTCTTGTAGTTACCTTTTTATCAAAATTTTTCTTGGTTTGTGTTGAATTTGCTTCCAAGATTTTCATTGATTGATGCCTAATTTATTCAAGATTTAAGAGTTCAACCAGTCTCACCATCATTTCATCATTATTAATCACATTTAATTGGTGATTGAGATCTAAAGATGGAATCTCAATTGAGAGTGGTACTCATGTCTCTCTTCCATAAACCAACATGAAATATGAATTATGGATGGGTATTTTTGGTTTAATTCTATCAGCCCACAGTACTAATTTCAATTTTGTATTCCATGTCCTTTAGTTGTCCTCCATTATTCATTTGATAATTCTAATCAATTTCTTATTTATTGAATCAATTAGGCCATTATCATAGGGGTAATAATTTGATAAAGTATTCATGTACACATTATGATTGACAACCACTTCACTGACCTGAGTACCCAAAACACCTTAGCATTATCTAATATTATGGTGTGAGGAAATCCAAACCTTGAAACTATGTTATACATAAATTCTAGAATAGATGTCTTAGTGGCATATTTTAGAGCAACCACTTTAGTCCATCTATGAGATAATACATTATTATGAGAACCCATTTATGGCCTACACTTTATGGTAGATTGATCATGCCTATGAAATCCAATCCCCATTGGGCAAATAGATGATCTGTTTGAATTGGTGTGAGAGGAAGTGTAACTAGTCTTTGCTTGCTAGTGAAGTAATCACACTTTTCATAGTTTCTTTCCCATTGATGGTCATCCTTGAATAATTTAGTCCAATATTAGCCTCTTCTCATTACCTTAATGGCCATAGTCCTTACATAAAAATGTCCTCCTGATAGTTGATCATGAAATTTCATGAGCACTTTCAGAACTTGATCATGCTCAATACATCTTAACAAGACTCCACTCATGTCCTTCTAAAATAAATTACATCAATAAGAACATAGAGAATTTATTGGATTCATTAAATACCTTTTATTTGACTGATGGAAGTCATAGGGGTATTTTTCAATTTGTAGGAAATGAGTCGTGTCCTAAATCTAGTTGTTGAAATAAGGCAAATCATTTGGCTGAGGTGTAGTTTGAGAAATCACTGTGTCAGATATTGGTTCAATAGTCTTGATGTCAATAGCCAATTTTTCACACAATCCTTTTCCTCTTACCATAGTTTTGCTCATGATATCGACATCATACTCCATGACCTTCGTGATCCATCTTGCTCTTTTTTTGTTTATCTCTCTACTTAATTGAATTTTTTTATGCTCTGATGACTTACAATCAGATGTATCTTATTTTTGTAGATCATATTCCTAAATTTATTGAGTTATTTTATCACCATATAAGCTTGCTTCTCCACAAAACTATAATTTTCTTCATAATATTTCAAAGATTGGCTGAAGAAAGATATTGACTTTTCCAAATCTTATTGATTGTGTTGAGTTAGAATTACTGAGATACTTTTGTCCCCTCCAAATGCATAAAGGATAAAATCCTTCTCATAGTTTGGGTTAACTAGGGTAAGGTCTTTGGAAATAGCCTATTTTATTACCTCAAAACTATCTTTTCCTTTTTAAGTCCAGCTAAAAAGATTCCCCTTTTTTAGTATCATATTAAGGGGTTTTGTCAAAAAGGTGAAATTTCATACAAATCTTCTCACAAAGTTGATCTTACCAAGAAATATTTGTAGGCCCTTTTTTTGAATTTATAATGCTAATGCAAATATGGCTCTTTCTCATTCAGGGTTTATTGCAAGACCTTATTTTGACATTATGTGTCCCAGTAGCTTCCCTTCATGTACTGTGAAGATGCACTTATTTAGGTTAAGTCAACCCCCAAATTCTCTACACCTTTAAAAAATATTTCTTATGTGGTCTAGATGTGCATCATCATTCTTAGAGTAGAATGTAATATCATCTAGATAGACTATAATTATTTCATTTATCTAACCATTGAACTCCATATCCATGGCTCTCTAAAAGGTTGGACCTACATTTGTTAGACCAAATGGCATATTTTTATTATGCATATGTGCCCCATTTAGTGGTGAAGGTGGGTTTAAATTGATTTGATTCATGTACCATGATTTGGTTATAACTTGAATAACCATCTAGATGAGAGAATCTTTTAGATCCTGATAATATATGTAGAATTTATTCCATAAGGGGAAGAGGATAGTGATCTTTCAACGATGCCTTTTTTAGGTCTCTAAAGTCCATGAATAGCCAAATTTTCCACCCAAGATGAGTGTTTGATCTAAAATATTATATTAGCCTCTGTCAACTTATAAAACTCATTTTTCATCAAGGGTTCAATCTTAGGATTGATGGGTCTCTAGTTTTACTAAACAAGTTTTGTATTTGGATCTAGTTCCATAGTGTGTTATTCTAAAATTATATCAAATCCTCTTAAGTCATGATAACTCCAAGAAAAGTTATTATCAAAATATTGACATAATTTAACAAAATCATGCTTCTCTATGCTTCTCTAAAATAATGCATACCTTGCCTATCTTGAGAGACTTACCTTCTGAGATGATGATGGGTTCAAAATATTATTTATTGACTATAATGTTATTTTTTTCACCTTTTAGTTGGTCATCCAAATTGATGATTTTTTCCAGTGTAATGAGACCCATAGGCAACTTGATTTGCCAACCCTGAGAGGCCTACTCTCTAAACTATGGCCACTTTATCGAAGTTGATTGAGCTAGGGGTTCAAATATACATCTATCTCCTCCCTTTTTTTGTGAAGTTTTGAAAATCCTTTCCCTCTTGATAATCTCCTTATTTCTATTCTCCTTTTCTTTTAAAGTACTAGATATCTATATTATCTTTCCCTCAATGTGTCTAACCTCATTATAGACACTTGAGAGTGTAGATATAAATTTTAAATATAATGATTATATAATTTTATAATTATTATAAATTTGATAAACACATAATTTAATGATGATATGTTTATATGCTATACCAAAATGTGAGATAAATGTGATTCAATAATAAACACTAAATTTATATGGCTATATCGTAATGTGTTATATTTATGATTTAATGGTAATGTCACCTTATTATTTCCTATTTTATACATGGTATTTCTATTTCCTTTCTTTTAATATGTGTGATATATAGGTACATCCCAAAACTTATAATAGGGAATATGATCTATTTAATCCAATTTTATCTACATTATAATGCACAACAAGGAAACTAGATATACTTTCTCTCACATATTAAGAGGAGGTCAATAAAGACACTAAATATGAATTATGACACATATTTAGAGGTTTTTAATATGCATACTATAGACACTTTCTCCCACATATTTATATGTAATCACTATAAATTCTATACTTGATCCTATTTGGAGGCATTTATCAATAATACTCTAGAGTGTACATGGTGGAAAATTTCACATAAAACTATATTTTTACAATTATAGATTTCAATATTTGGTCCTGTCTCTAATGAGATTAAACTTGATTTTCAAATTGAAAATAACTGGTCAAATCTAAGGGACTCTCTATATGCTCAATGATTGCCCATCTAGATAAAGGGCTCAATTGATCATAACTTGTCAATTTCTCTTTATCAAGTCATCCCTACTTTATTTTTTTTATAATGTATTCAAAGGAGCATATGGTTTCTATTTTGTTTTATAGGTTGCATGAGATATACTTTGACATCAAGTTATTTCTCTACTCCTTTTTTTTGGTTCACTATTATAGATATTCTAACTTAGATAAATCTCAATAGGAAATGACTTGATGATAGAAACACCCATATCCACACTTTATTATTTTACTTTGGTTCATAATGTATATATTTATGTTGTTTACACTCAGTATCACTAATTATAATGGTTTAAAATATATAATCATATATTTCTCAAGTAATGTCTTGGCATATTTCAAAACTCACTTTGATGTAACCCAATAACATTTATTTGTCTCTTTCATGAACCTCAAGACATAGCTCACATCAAAACATATATCTGGTTTGTTATATGTCAAGTAAATGATAATCCCAACAAGTTTCTTATAGTGATTTCCATCTAATTGAGGTGAATCTTAAAATTAGGATGACCAGATTTTAAGCCATTATCAACAACTGAACTCATTAGTGTAATACTAACCTCATTTCTCACCTATCTTCTTGTCTAAAATCTTGATGAAATATTTTTAATAATGTTTAAGTGTGAGTCATTGACAATGATTTCTACCCATTTTAAATTTTTATGTTAAAAAATATTTCATCATTTTTATTATTCTAGTGCACAAACAACTCTAATGGTTCTGATCTTCAAAGTGGGTGTAAAGGTTTCCTCATAGTCAATTCCTTCTTACTGAGCATACCTCAAATTTATATCATCTCATGGATCTTTAGACATAGGATATTTAATAAATTAAGATGTGGTTTGTGATGATTCATCATTTGAATCATTGATAGACAAAGATCCTTCATATCTATTCTGAGCTTTATACACTTAATATGAAAGATGGCAATAAATTTGAGTTCTTACACTAGGTGGCAAAACTTTGAGCTGTAAGGTGATTTTTTTTTTATACTATAAAATTTTCAAACTAGACATAAATAAATAAATTCTAACTAATATGATTTATTTAAATAATATAATACTAAAAACTAGGATAACATTTCCCCCTCAATTAGATTTTTTTTACAAATGTGCCCCCAAAATAGATCAAATTTCACCTTGCTAAGAGACTTGGTAAGTATATCTATTATTTATAATTTTTTTGGGGATTATTGAAGCTATTTGTGCTTTTTCAAGACTTTTAATTTAATGTAATAACACCAAAACAAATATAATTTTAGGTAATTACTTTGATGATAATTCATTGATAGAGCATATGAATATATGCTTTCAAGTTCAGCATGTTCAGTTGAAAAACTGTCAAACCAACTGTAAATGAATAACTACTAACTAAGCCAATTTTTTAAACTAGTGTAATAACTCCAATTTTTTTAAGATATATATGTATACAACCACATAAATTGGGGCATTATATAGACACCTAATTCTTTTGCATGACTAGTTGTTAGTGATTGCATTTGTTAAGAACCTCTAGACTCATAAACATAATAAATACATTTATTATAACATAAATTATTATATTAATTTTATGGAAGGAAACACTCTGAATCACTTTCCACTTTGAGGGGGATACCTCTTTATTAGAGTAACACTCTAATTGATTTTTATTTACTTGGATGTCTTACAATGGCATATGTCCCTCTATTTGTACTATTCTAATTTATCACACTCTTCCATTCTATACATATGGGATTATTCTGCTATGACATTACTATTAATTATTATTCATACTACTATTACATCTCACTATTCCACCCCAAATATACATTATATGCCATTATCTAGCTACATTACATTCCGTCCCCCTTGGCATGTTTTTCCATCGAAACATGTGAAGAGTTACATATCAAAGGTTTGTAAAAGACTAGACGGAGGCACATTCATGCATCTTTTTCTACTTCCACTTATTCATAGTTTTATTGGAGATGAATAGGTACATTAACAAGGTGAACATGAGCAATATAATTCAAAGTTGAAGTGCAATTTGATGTATAATTATCAACATATAAAAGAGAGAATGAGGGTACATAAAATAGACTACCTTGTGATCCAATTGAAGGTATATGCCATCCCCCTTAGCATTTTTCTTGTCACACATTTGGTGTTGAGAGGATAACCTTGCCAAATAATGTGAATATGAGGGATTTGATATGGGTCAGTTCCCTACTTGAGCTAATTAGTTTCCTATTTGGAGTCCTTGGTGGCCGGTGTGGGTGCTTTTGTTACTTTTTCAAACTCGTCAGGTGTTAGATCAGGATCCACTAGAGGTTTTTGGGGTTCATCTAAGTTTTATTTTTTGTCTTTCTCGTGTGTTTCTATAGCAGGTGGTTGGGGCACTTTTGGCCTAATTGGGCACCTTAGTTTCTTGTACAATCTCTTTAGGTGCTTGCTGGGTTGTATCCAAATGGAACTAATGACATATAAAAGTGATGTAGTCTTCATTGAGCTTAGTTAAACCCCATGATACCATCAAGGATTGAGTTTGGAATATTATAACCTTTGCTTGAATGTTATCCTAAATTCTAGTAATAAAATGGTGTTGGAATAAATCATTAGATAGGACTATAATCTGATTGGTGAGGTGTTAAAATGTTATCTGATATTCTCATACCATGCTAGTTTGACAAAGCATAATCAATGTTCTATATAAAATGGAAAGCTCCATGACAACAAAAAATAGAGTCAACCACTACAAACATACTTTCTTTCTTTCTCTCTTTATTTATTTTCTTTTTTTTACAACATTAGTAGTTAGTAAAATTATGATAACATTTAATTTATTAAATGAAATTCAAAATTAAAAACTATTATATAAAGATGAAACAAATATGCACAAATCCTAGAAAACTTTTGGTTCAAATGTTTCCCATTTGAGAGCAACATGTAGAAGAATAGTCATGTTTATTTTTTATTTTTTTTTTATAATATCAATATTTAGTAAAATTGTGATTACTTTTGAATTCAAATGGACTTGGAAAAATATATTATACCAACTGTTAATAACCTCTAGACTCATTAATAAAATAACTACATATATTATAACACAAATTACAATATTCCATTTATGAAAGGAAACACTTTGAATCACTTTCCACTTCAAGGGGGATACCTCCTTATTAGAGTAACATTACAATTGATTTGTATTTTCTTGGGTGTCTTATAATGGCCTATGACCCTATATTTATACAATTCTAGTCTATCCCACTATTATAATGGGTTGGGTCTCTACTTTGTATCATTTTTTCAGATCAAGCTCTTATTGTAATTTTTTAATATATTTTTCAACACCTATGATACTTAACAATTTTTTCCATGCACTTTGTTGTGATCTCAATCTCTTTTTCTCATTTTTTTCTCTCTTGATGGATTTATTGGTCTCTAGATTTTTTTTTTACTCTCTTTTTTCAATTTTTGTTGTTCTTGTGTGTTTTGAATGAGCTATTTGTTTACTCTTTATCTATTTATGAGCATACCTATAAGATCATGAATTTTTCTATTTTGTCAGTGTCTTTGGCCCTCCTTTGGATTTGTCATTTTTTAAAATCTTCTATTTACTCCTATTGACTATTATATATTTTTTTTCATTCCAAGAGGATCTTAATTTGAATTCAATATTTCCAAAATTACATGATTGCATTGATTCATTTAAATCACAAAAGAATACATTGATTATCATTGACAAGACATGTATTAAAGTGTAATTTCATTTTTAAATCAATAACATTTTATTAAAAAGTAGAATTTAAAGGATAAATGAAAGTGCACATAAATTTACTAGTTACTTTCATCTCATTAAAAACTTTTTCTCTTCATGTTGCATTAAAATTCTTATTGAAATGCATTTATAATTATGTTTTGTCTTTAAAACTTGTTCCTTAAAGGGAGTTTGAAGAAGGAAGGCTACCCAATCCAAACCCACATCCCCAACCTTTTTAAAGGATTTTTAGGAGGTGGTAAAGTTGTGTTAGAGATTCATAGAAGGATATGAATTTTATGTGGGAAGTAGTGAGCTAGAGAAATTTTTTATGGATTGTGATTGTGTAGCCAATTAATAGTTGTCACATGTTATATTTTGATTATCCACAAGAGATGTAATGAATTAGGAAAAATCATGAAACTCTATGGATAATGTCATTACATGAAAATTAAGATAAATTTGACATCTATAAAATAATCATCCCATGAACCAATCACCCCATGACTTTTCCATGTGGACGGTGAAATGATCCATGAATGCTAAATTGTGTTTGATGGATCACAACCATCACCATTATATAAGATATAATTTTAAATCCATGGTTTATGTCACATCAAAGGCCACCACATGGATTAAATAGAACACATGACATGTTATTTCATAAAATTAAAAAAGAGGAGTCATGAGAAATACAAAGGTATAAGATGCAAAGGTCACAAGGTCTTAGTCTATCATGCACACTCACTATTGAGATGAATAGGAAAATAAAATAGACCAATGAGAACATAAATTTGAGTTTTAAAGTGGTCATCTATCCATGTAATTTTGAAAGGTGATATAGGGTTTTCAATGACTCGTGGATCCTATGTCTGATGACTAATAAATAGTGGACATGTGTCATAATGTGATTGGGAAATTTATAAAAAGAAAGAAAGGAAAGACAATAGACTCCATGATTGTAAGACTATTGTATTAAACCATTTAGACTATGGATATATTTCACTGGATTGAGATTAATTTTTATAATCATATATACATCAAATGCCCATAATTTTTATCTTATAGAATATTTAAAAATAATAATAATAGGGTTCACTCTTTTAATCATATCTTGATCTATAAAGCTATGTTTTGGGTAGTGTTGATATCATTGGATAGGTATCAATAATTGATACATAATAAAATCAAATTTTATAAAAAGTATATCTAATACTAAGGCTTTTTCACACTATTTTTGTTCCATTTTGTATGTAATAAAAAATGCATCATGTCAAAAAATCAATCCTAGATCGAATGGGATTAGACCTACACTTATAATTGGGGGGCATATAATTGTTAAGAGGGAGCATGACCAATGTGAGGATCTTATAGACCTTATTAGGGATCACTTTTCATAACACACCATGTGAGGTAGGGTTCCAAATCCTATAGTCTAACACAATCACATAACAACCCTAAAAGAGTCCTATGATTTAATATTTCACTGATCTAATAAGAAAAAAAGTAAATATAATCTAGTGCACACCAAAGCTTATGGCACAAAGTGGGGGTTAGTAAATCAAATAAATCAAAAAATTTAAAGGGAGCATAAAATAAATAAACTATGAGTAAAACCCTAATACATAGAACATGAAGATTAATATTATTTGAGCTAACACTTATGCTACTTTTCTCTACTAAAAGAGAGGAGAACAAAGTTAGAATATACTTACCTAAATGTGAACCTGTCAAAACTCAATCTCTCCCTTGGCCAAATGGGATTCAAAAGAGGTTGTTGTGGGTCATAAGGATCAATTTTTTAGGCTAAAACATCTAAGACCTATCCACAAGACTAGATTCTCCAAAATAAGAAACCTAAGATAAGTCTCCTCAAGTAGAATGGTGGAAGAGCAGATTATGAAGAAGCATGAGTGAATGATAAATATTTAATGCACATATGAATAATGAACAAAATTAAATTATATTTATAAGTATAAATTGCCCTAAAATCATTCAATAATGTCAGCTTTGATAGGTTGACCTAGTCAATCTAGCATGTTTTTAGGTTAACTCACTAGGTCTATGCTAGGTTAGTAGGGAGGCTAACAAATAAAAAGAGAGAAAAGGTCCACAAACTATAATAGGTTGACTAAGTCACCCTAGTATTTTGAATATATCAAAAGAGTTCCATCAAGGAAATGAAGGATAGAAAGAGGAATAATATTAAAAGACTATGTGAGGGTGGAGAAATAGCTTAGGGAAAGGTTTTAGGAACTAGTTAGATTGGTAATAATGTGGTAAAAAGGGACAATAATCCTATGAATAACAAAATTTCATCCCACCCCTTTCCTATTACACCCCTTGGGGCATGCACTTATAGTGATTGAGTCTTGATGGCTTCCTAGAAGATGTAAAACATCAGTAATCAATAAAAGTGTGAAAATGTTAAGTGTGTAAATATGCCCTACTTGAAGCTCATCATGTGTTACTAAGGTGTAACAAGGGATGGTGCTTCGAGAAATAACATAAGAACACATTTAACACTGATGATTAAAAAAAATTAGTAATTTAATAGCCAAAAATAACTAAAAGTAAATGACTGAAAGGAAAACTATTATAAAAAGTAAATGACTAAAAAGTAAATGTAATGTGTACCTCAACATACATTTTATCATGGGATGGCTATATATTATGTTATTATTATTATTATTATTTTTTTTGTGTAGTTATTTCTTTCAATAAATCCAAGAATACAAAACTAAAGAGCAAAAACAAATGAATGAAAGAAAAGCTAAGATAGTTGGTGTTATAAGGACATAACATACTTGGGAAATTTGGTAAGATGGGGTGACAAGTGATATGTTAGAAAAAAATGACCAAGTCAAAAAAACAAGAGTAAATCAGGTGATCAAAAATACAAGACTACTAAAGATCTAAAAACTTAGACAAGCTATTCTAGAGTACGAAAGGCAAACTCACCAAGTCAAACTAAGGACACATGTCAAACAAGATGGTAAACCAAAGGGGAAAAAAATGGTAAAAGGACTAATTAAAAATACAAAATGGTAAAACAACATTGATGAATGAGTAGTAACAATATAAATATCAATAATCAATGGAAAAATGATGCATAAAAAGGAAAACAACATTGTTGAGTGAGCAATAACAAACCACATCTCACTCAACAATGGAAAAAGGGTATAGACTCAGGTGTTTGTAACAAAATAATAATAAAATTAAGATAAATGAAAAAAGGAAGGTAAATTAAGTTTATTAAATGTAAAATTAGGTAAAAAACAAAAATGATCCAAAGTTACTCAAACATGTTGTTTTGCACTAAGGATAGATAAAACTAAAATAAAGTAGTGTTAACATGTTTTTAAGAGATGAAGAAGAAGGAATTTAAATAAGAGGGAGAATAGATTTGGAATCATAATTTTTATATCAAGGGGGGAGGGGGGGTGGTAAGTTAAATGGGTGGAGGGGACAATGAATGAAAAACCAAGGTAGAGAGAACTCTTTATCAAAGTCAACACACTCAAATTAGGTTTGTCAAAATAAGAGGAATTTTGACCTTAATAAATAAGAAGTAACTCTCTTAGAGACACAAGTCTTGGGTAAACAAATGGAGTATATATATCATCCCATGAAGGCTATATGCACGAAAATTTAAATTTACCTATCTCCCCATGATGTGTTCCCTATTCTTCAGGACCCATTATAGAGTTGTTACTCTACTGCAAAGATTGGTTACTTGAGTGAGAAATTAGGTAACACCATAGAGTTTTTTGAATTCCCCTATTCTAATCTACTAGCCTACCATACCCCAAAGTACTTTGTCTCTATGTTAATATGACTATATATTTTTGGCTTCGATTGGAGATAGGAGATGTGCTTGTAATCATGTCTTTAGGTATGATTTGACTTTTGATATTTATATGTTGCCAATTAAATATCATTACCTTTTATTTCAAATGATTTGTCATTCAACTTTATTGATGGATTTTTATATTCCTCCTTCATATGGATTTGGAAGACCAAATATGGGTGTTAAAGATGACTTCCATTTGAAAATTTGGGAAAATGTAGCTAGTAGAGAGAAACTTCAAAAAGCATAGGGTCTAAGAGTCTCATAAATCTAGGTACAATAAAAGTACTATCTTGACTTTGACCTTGTTTTACCTAATGTGAAGATGAGAGAAAGGGGAAATCAAGAGGAATGACCCATGGAATAATTTGAATTACTTCAAATTACAAAAACAATGTGATAAAGAGAGAAGAGAAGGGATATAATGACAGAAAAGTGTTATTCCTTATCATAAGAATGAGGTAAATGGAGGAAAACATGCTAACATATATTGTTCACAAAAGAATCAAAAGCTAAAGTTTAAGAACAAAAATCAAGAAAAGAATGGTAATTATATGAGGGTCAAGTCATATCTATAGCCTTACAAAGAAACTCATAAAAGAGAGACCCATGAGGGTGATAATAAGCAAGAGAAAATCAAAAGTGAGGGATCCTTTGTATAAAACACCTTAAAAATAAAAACCTAAAGGATGCCAAAACAACATTGGCAAGAAGAAATAAGAAAAATAAATGTTTAAAAGATGGTGGAAATTTTTTGATTTATATAATAAAGGAAGGATTAGAAGAAACTTGATGAAGATGAAAGAGAGAAGATGAATATTCAAGAGAATTAGAAATGGAATTTTAGTTTCAAGGAATAGGCTCGATAGAGAAAGAGATAACATACTTAGCAAGAGTGGTTATAATTTGATGGTATGTAATAAGGTTATCACTTTTACATTGATAATCACCATTAACTTGATGAAAAATGAGCTGAGAATCTCCTAAAGCATGAAGATATTAGATATCAAGATCAAGAGCAGCTCTCATGCCTAAGATAAGAGCTTTGTATTCAGCCATATTGTTGGTGACATCAAAGGTGAAGTGAAAAGCCAAATTAATGATTTTACTAAGAGGACTAGTGAGAATGCAACCTGTCCCAGCTTCTTGAAGTTATTTACCACCACTAAGGTGGAGGCTCCAAATATCCTCATTCAAATAAACATTAATTTTAGGTAGCACCTTGATAACTACCATTGATTTAGTAGTACTAGAGGGAGGTGAAAATTATTCAAGGCTATAGCTTCAATATCAATAGTAAAGATATGAAAATAGTCTTTAAGGGATATATCTTAATTAAGACCTTCAATGAAAAGGATATTGTCATCAGGAAGGTCATCTTGAAGCTGAGAAGTGGCCAGAATGGGAGCTACAACAACTTGGTCAGCTATGATCTACCCTTTAATAAATTTTTATGTGATGATGCAGAGATAAATTTTCATAAGTAAAACCATCCATTTTCAAATTCTATCTCTAGGAAGAAAGGCTTTGGATAATAAATAATGAAGGGGGTCTGAATGAATGATGACATAATTAGTTTGGTATATCATATAATGATGAAGCTTTTGGGCCATAAAATAGATAGTGAGACAATCACACTCAACTTTAGTATAATATGTCTCATAAGTAATGAGGTATAAACTAATGTAGTAATTAGCATACTCTATTCTTGTATCATCTTGTTGCACAAGCATTGCCCCAACTGAAATAGATGTGGAAGAAGTATAGAGAATTAATGGTTTATCATTACAAGGTGGGTGAAGTGTAGGTGGATGAAGTAATTATTCTTTCATATTATCAAAGGATTTTTTACATGGATTTGTCCATTCTAAAGTTTTACCTTTCTTGAGAAGGGAATTGATAGAGTGAATGTGATAAGCCATTTTAGGAACAAATCATCTAATTTCCCCAAGTTTACCTAAATAAGTTTGAATGTTAGGAATAAATCAAGGAATGGGAATGTTAATAATAGCACTAATTTTGGTTGGGTCAACATCGATGCCATGGAGAGAGACTAAGAATCCTATTAATTGACTGGATGTGACTTAAAAAATGTTTAAAAGGATTAAGTCTAATGTTGTATTTAATGAGACAATCAAAGATGATATAAAGATCATAACTATGGTTCTTATGATGTTTGGATTTAGTAATTAGGTCATCCACATAAGTTTCAATAATTTTTTAGATGATATCATGAAATATGTGAGTCATAAAACATTGGTAAGTGGCTCTGACATTATTGAGACTAAAGGGAATTTTGACATAACAATAAGTGTCCCATTCTATGGTGAAATTAGTCTTATGTTGGTCCTCAAGAGTGATGTGAGTCTGATTATATCTCAAGAAGCCATCCATAAGAGAACATTTCATAACCATTTGTGGAATTGATGATGGAATGTATTGAAGGTAAGGGAAATTTGTCTATAGGACAAGCAAGATTAAGTTTACAGAAATCAATACAAATGCAGATGACCATAGAGACCTTCTTGTGAATGGGGACAATGTTATAAACCTATTCAAAATAATCGACTAGTTTAATGAATTTAGCATCTAGTAATTTAATGATTCCTTATGAGATAAATTAGTGACTTTAGGTGGGAATTTTCATTACTTTTGACATATTGGCTTAGTGTCAGGATAAGTGATGATGTTATGAACCATAATACTAGGGTTAATGCCAAGTATGTCTTAGTATAACCAGGTGAATGCCTTTTGATATTTATAGAATAATAAGTTAAAGTTGATATGTTCAGTTGGTGAGAGTCATTGAAAAACTATGATTGGTCAAGGAAAAGATGGGGTACCATAGTCAATATGATTTATTTCTTTGATAAGCATGACATTGATATCTTGAAAGTGGAAAGGTGAATTAGGCAAGGCTGAAATTGGATTTGATTTGGGATCAATGCTAGAAATAAATTTGTTAAAGCAAGGAGTTTTATTCTTTAAATTGCCAATTTTATGAAGTAACTCAAGAATAACTTTGTCACTAGGTAAGGTAGGAACAGGACCATAATATTCAACATCTAATTCAAGGTCTAAAATTGGATTGCCATGGCTATCATATTCAAAATGAATCTGACAGACATCAATTGCCTTGGCATCTAATGTAATTTTAGAAGTAGATGAAGAGGATGGATCCAAGGAGATATGAGTATTTATAGAATCATTGATGGGAGAAGGATCTAGAGAAATGATAGGATCCATAGGAGGTAGAGAAAATGTAGGATTATCTATATGTTAGGAAGGTGTAAGTTGTTGTACCACCCAAGGAATATTTATAAGAAGTGGATTGGTGGGAGGTACATGACCCTCAGGATCTAAGTCATGATGTTTAGCTATGGTATGTACATCCTAATTTAAGTCATGAATTTGATCTAAAATATTTTGATAGTGTTAGAAATCCAAGTTTCAAGAATGAGCTTGGGCCATGATATAGTTGTCATCATATATTGGAGAAATCCTACATGCTTGAGAATTTAGGGGATATTTAGAAGGTGAAATCCCAATGTTGCTAAATGTATGAGTGGACATGTTGAGAATATTTTGGAATAATTTAGCCACTCCAAAATCATTTCAATCAAAGGCATCTTTAGGTGAAGATGGATCTCGAGCATTTATGGAGGGGAAAAGTTGGTAACCTCATATATGATAGGAATAATATGATCTTTGGGTAAGAGAGAACGAGGAAGCCAATCCACAATATATGGGGTTAGATTCTTAGTATTATAAGTATACTAGAACTCATTGGGCTCATCATCATCAAAATTCACAAGAGTAACTTGAAGATCAGGATTCATGTTCATGAACTTATGTAAAAGAGTACTATTGATTTTTAAAATTGTAGGAATTCAATATTGAGGCTTAGGATTGGGAAGCTAGATGCTCCATAGGTTGCGATCAACTTCATGTTTATAATGTTTTCTATTATGTAAGAATTTAATACATTGACTACCAAAAGAGGTAATGGTCCTCATTAGATGATTCCATGGATGACTAAGAATATTGTTATTAGATAAAGGAAGATCACAGACCATAAGCTTGGTTCTAACAATATTAGGTCCAATGGTCAATGAAAGATAAATGTAGCCAAGTGGATTTTAATTAGTCTTGTCAAAGCCATGACAAGTAAGATGGGTTTTCAAAGATGATATTTGTTATAACCAAGTTGTTGAAAGAGCCATAAGGATGTGACATTAATACCAAAACCTTTATTAACTAGAAATTTTTGGATAAGGGTGGTATTAATGGATACTTTGATAAAGAGAGGTGGGTCATCGATGTGAAAAATAATTTCATCATTGATCATGTCCTCTTCAATAAATTTAATGGAAGGCTTAGAAGATGGACACATAATCTCAATGGTATTGACAATAGTTGTTTGAGAATTGATAGAAGGTGGTTCTTCATCTATGAAAGATGAATCTTTAATTTCTTGAATTTGTTGCATAATAATTTGTGATGATAAGGTGAAATGCAAACAAACTCCATAAGAGTAATATTACAAGGCATAGAGTTAAGTTATTAAAGAAAATTCCAATGTGATTTATAAGAACCAGCATGAGGTTTAGAAGGAAAATTAGATTTAGGAAGTATCGATGTGGTGGGAGGATCGAAAAGAGGAAGTTGTTCCTCAGGTGCTTCCAAATCATCATGAGTGCTAGTGGTATCTATAAGTAATTATTATTCTAAAGATGGTTTCTTAGGTTTGGTAATAAGATCTTTTTGAGCTAGTTTATGATGATAATTAACCTTATTAGTGTTGACCTATTGAGAGTTGTTATAATATATGTCATAATCAGCATCAATGGCACAAACATCCTTGATATTTGATTCATTATTATTTGAATAAGATTTTGGATTATTACAGGTAAAGGCTTCAAAATTTTGTCATTTTTGAGATGCAGCAGCATACTCTTGATGATTAAGTTTGATCATAACTTCATGGTTGAATGATTCACCAAGAATATAATAAATGTCATACTTAGTGATCCATCTACAAGATTTTTGAGAATGCCCAATGTCAGCATGGAACTAGTAGAATAGATTGGGATCATACCACTTAGGAGGATCATTAGGATAAATGAAAGGCTTCAATAGTGGAAAAAAATTCTATATTTTTTGAACCAAAATAGGTGTATGAGATGGTAAAATAACATCAAATTTGGCAACTCCAAGCTTGGTTTAGGAAGTATTACTAGTGATAACATTAGATGTTTGAAAACAACCTTTAAGAAGTTTACGGCTGGGTTCAAGTTGCTTCACAAGAAAATATTTATGCTTAGCTTGGTCAAGAGCTTCACTAAGAGTTTGAGGATCAAAGGTTTGAACCTTGTATTGAAGAGTGGGAGTCAATGCAGTAATAAAGAGTTTGAATAAATTATCGTTAGTCATATTATGATCACCTTTATGAGCTAAAGATTTCCATATTTTAATAAAATCATGATCTAATTCATTAGGAGATTGTTTAGCATTTATGAAGTGATTAAGACAATTTTTAGGAAGGTCACTATGTTGAAACTCTTTAACCAAAGGATTAACCAAATCTTCAAGTTGTCAAATAGAATGTTGAGGAAGTTGATTATACCATTCTAATGATCACGAGTGAAAGTTCATTATTCACTTGTGGCCATAATAAAGTTCATTTAATATTCCTCCATAAGGTTTAAAGTTCATTTAATACCTGAGTCATAAGTTCTCTAAAATAAATGATGTTTAATGACTACTTTCATCTCCAAAATCTAGGTGTTTTGACAAAGATTAGGTCATGTGACATTTTTGACCATGTATATCATCAATGAATAGTGTAAAAAGTGCTTTCAATCCATTACTATATTACAAGTGGCATGAGGTAAGATCAAGAAAGTCTTGTAATATAGTTATTTGCTGACATAAGCTTATACTTGGAAGGTCTTCCCTTTAATCTTGGCCATAAGATAAGTTTAGTAATTAATGACTATTTTGGTAGATATATCAATGCAACATTAAATCATATTGAAAATTGTTATGGTTCTACATGGAGCCAATATAGTCTCGATCATGGAGGTAGTATTACCTACATTTGAGGAACCCTAAGATATAAGACTAAAAATAGAAGCAATGAATACATAATTAATATGGTAAAACCATAAATGGAAATATATCAAAACTTATAAAATCACTTGGAAAACTAGCAATCCAAGATCGTAAAGGCTAGGATACAACTAGAATGTCAAGCATGCATATGACAAGATGATGACAAACTAATGTAGAACATCCTTAATAATTTTTAAAAATTATGTAAAAAAATTATAAGTAAATGAAATATAAATGTGAGGAAAAATGAAATAAATATAGATATGTAAATGAATTGTAACCTCTTGTGAAATATCCATGTCAAATAAAACATAAATGATTGAAAATGTAAATGTAAATTAAAATGTAAGACAAGCATATAAATTAAAACATGAATGAAAACATGTAAGCCTGTCAAATTTATGATGAAATATAATTGAATTACACAAAAATCAAACAATAAAATGATGGATAAATAATAATTCAAAAGCTCTAAAGAGTGACGGCTCAAACATAGTGCTTACTCTAAGATACAACATAAGAAACCATAACCATGTAATAACATGACTATGATGATAATGAGATGGTGTGGAAAATATATGGTGTAATGGTGTTTTGTGAGGAAGGTCTAGTCCTAACCAGGGTTTTATAGTTCAACTCATGAATAAGGCCAAAAAAGTGTAATAAGAAAAATGTGATCAGCTAAAAATAATATTCAACAATGAGATAGTAGTAATAGTGTGATTTATGTTAGATTATGTATTTTATGTATCTATCATATTTTCTAGTGTGTTAGCTAGCTATTTCATCCTTTTGTGAGTTTGTCCTATGTGAGGATTTATCCCACATTGGTTAGTTATGCTAGTTCAGTGTTTTACCTTACCTATTTATGCAAGAGATTTTCTTTGTACTAGCAGATCATATTTTTGAATGACAATTGATTCACTTTGCTTTGTAATCAATTATTTGCATCTTCATTTGTGTGATATTTTTTTGTAAACACTTCTAAATCTTTGTTTGGAATGATTGTTCTCCATTATTAACATGGTACCAAAGCTTTGAGGTGTTGCTCCCATTCACATTACCACATTTTACTTCAAAAATTTCCAATTGGCATTGCTTCTTCCTTTGTCACAAATACTCAACCATTTTTCTTTCCCTCTTATTGATCCAACACTTTCATTAAATATTTGAATAAAGTGTGTGGTTTTTATTCTTGGAGGGAAGGTGGAGAGGAAGCGTGGGAGAAAAGAAGAGAAGCATAGATTTCCCTTTAGGAAATAGGCACCCTTTTTCAAGACTTTTTGAAGTTTTTTTTTATTTTTAAGTTTTTGCTTCTTCTTGATCTGAAGCATTACTTCTATCATGCATCCTTATTATACATACTCAACAAGGTGTCATCTTCCACAACCGAGGCATTGGAATTAGTTTCCTTTGTTTTTTTGGATCTTCAATGAAATTCTTTATTTTTGGCATTGATGTTTGAAGAGGAGAGTGGTGCTTGTATGAGGTAGAGAGGCATTGGAATTAGATACCTGAATTCTTTTTTCTCTATTGCATTAACATTCTCATCAAATTCATGAGAGGAGCTGTTAACCAGAAGGAAAGTCATCCTTGTTTGAGGATATGATAAAAAAATGTGTTGATCTAGATAAGAGGTGCTTGTCTAAGATATGAAGGCATTGGAGATCTGTAAATGAATTCCAAGGCATATTAAACTACTATTGCATTGCAAATTTAAAGAAGAGATAGGCATCTTGGAATTTTAATTCCATATCTAATTTTTTTTTCTTTTTTACCATATTTGCATTGTATTTGAGTGTAAAGGTGTTGATGAGATCTGAGTTGAAGCATCATATACACAACTAGGAGTTGGCTTTAACATTTTTTAATTTAAGATCTGCTCAATTTGGCATTAGAGTTTATTATCTTTTTTGTTTCAGATTTATTTTTGTATTTGAAAGACCAAAAAAAGGGCATTCTTATTATTTAAGGCACTTATTTATAAACTAAGTTTATGTAGGCAATGGAAGAAATATAAGCTAAGGAGAGAGAGGTGCTAATGCATTACAAATTTGAGATGTGGAGAATGACACTAAACCTTTGTTTTATATAGACTTTTGAACTTCATCTAGTGTGTAAAGTTTTAAATTCTATTAATTTGGCATATTTTTTGAAGAAGAGTTGGATCTGAAGCTAAAAGCAAATAGTATTCTTTCTTTTCCTCTCATAAACATGATTGATTTTATTCATCTTTTAATTTCCAAGCTATATTTTTTACCTCATGAGGAATCATAGTTCACTTGTGCAAGCATAGCAGTAACCAAGAGCATCATTTATCTCTTTGGTTGGAATTTTTGAGTCCATGGTTCAATTTTGGTTCCAATGAGTGGTTGGACAACTATATTCTTTTCTGATTGGTCATAAAAATTAATTTGTAGTGCCTTTTTCATTGTTTAGATTTATTTTATGAGAAATTGTAATACTTGTAACTTTTAAATCGTAACTCCCATTTTAGTTCTATTGTTTTAAAAATTGCATGGTTTTAAATTCTCTAGTATCATTAATTTTTAAAAATTCACTACTTTTATAAAGTGCCAAATTGAGCAAAGTCATTAATACAATCTTTTGGAGGGTTGTCTTAGTGTTGATTTTGTGCACCCTTCTAAATTATTTCTACTCTTTGGTGATTCATTATCATGGATTATATTTTTTTTAATATTATGATCATGTTTACTCTTCAAGTCAACTTGATCCCTTATCTAAAAAGTAGAACTCTTAGTGCCAAATCAGCCTATGTAGTGTTTTTCAAGAGCAATTTTGTAGGGTTAAATCATGCTCATTTTTCTCTAAAGTTTGTATGATGGTAGTCAAATGTTCGGGTAATACAATTATGGAGGTGTTTATAGAGAATTATTATTCACTTAAAAATATTATAGTCAAGAAAATTGCCCAATATGCAGATTTATGTATGTTTCCAGTTGCCAAATCAGCATGTGTAGTGATTTTCAAACATAATTTTGCAAAACCAAATGGAATCCACTCACATTTAAATTTCAAATTATGGTATCCAAATGTGGGGGAAATGTGTAGGTTAAAAATTTCATGGATAATTTGATCACACATGAAAAATGTGTCAAGTTAAAAATTGGCTTTTGAGCTAATTTTTTACTTGGTCAATTTTTTGTGTTTTGAGTTTTTAGATATAGTCAGTACAAACATTTCAAGGTCATTTTTGTAGTAGTAAAAGAGGTAAAATATCATTAAATTTTTTCATGGTGATATATAAATGTCATTAGAGTGAAATGGGAAAGATATTTGGCACATAGTAGAAATAATGTGTGGAATGCACAACTATCAAAATCAGTTTTTGAGTTGATTTTTACTTAGTCATTTTATGCATCTCCTAGTTGCTAAATCTACCTAGTGAGCACTTTTTAATCCCATTTTATTAGGACCAAATGCACTCAAAATTACATGAAATTTGTATGATTTTACCCTTGTGGTATGAAAAGATAATTCATTTGGTTTTATAGCTATTGGACTTTCCAATGAGAAGTTATGATGGTTCGAAGTGACACTCCCATGAAGATTTTTCACTTAGCTAACTGTTCACTTGAAAACACTCAGAGGTCAGTTTGTAGGGGTTATTTTGATCCCTTAAAAAAACTAAAAATACCATTTTGAACATATTTTAAATAAAATGATATAAATATAAGATATGTTAGGTTTTGATCATATCTCTCTCCATGATTTTATATTTTTCCATATTCTGAATGTGTTGATACAGCTATGTGCGACTACCTGTTAATTTTTTAGCCATATCTTTTGATCTGTGACTCTATTTTTTATGTTTTTGGTTAAATTATAAATATTATTTCTCACACCTTACAATTATTTTGATTTCAAATTTGATAAATGTATAATTAAAATTGGTCAACGTCATAGCTAGAATTGTGTAATGATTTGACAAGTCTACATATTTCAATGCAAGGCAGATACTGACATCATGATAGCACCTAAGTAGTCCACTCAAAGCTCTTGAAGGCCCTTTTGATGAAAGAGTATTAATAAACAAATCATGATCATTCCCTAAGAGGTATGGAAGATTGTTGAAACACATTTACTCCTCCTCCTCTACGTTAGATGGCCAAAGATGGTGGTTGAAGCACATTTATGGAGTATTGAAAGCTCTCTCCTCTTTTTTATCTTCCATTATATATATATATATATATATATATATATATATATATATATATATATATATATATACAATCTCATTTGATAAGGTAAAAACCCTATCAAAATTTGTAAATAATAGACTTTGAATAATTTTACCCATTTTGCCTATCTCTTTGACTATACTTTGTGTTCTAGGTATCTTGTGCATGATTGCCTTATGAAGAAGTATTTTTATTGGTGATTTTCCTCTCTTATTTGATTTTTTACATGTGGTTTAAGGTGTTTTCAGGTCTTATTTTATGTTATTTCAATCATAGGTGGGGTTATTATTTGAGTTTTACCATTCCTCTATGTTTTACCCTTGTCTAGGATGCCTTACTTGGAAATATTTAGGAAAAACTAGATAGTGTTAGAGATTGTGTGAGTGACGAATCTTTGATAAATTTTTATGTTTTTTTTTAGAAATTAGGAGTGTTTTTTAATTTGGTGCATCACCTTTTTTATGCTTCTAGTCATTTTACGAAGCTCTTATACCCTTTTCCCAATAAAAATCATTAGTTTAGGTGATCTACCAAGAGGAACCAACCTTATTTGGAGGTTCAACCCCACAATAGGATACCCATAGCCTAAGTTGATCCTATTTTGTGGCTAAGAGTGAGAGAGATTAAAGAAATCTCTCACAAGGTTTGATTATATGCCATAATAGATCTTTTGACTACACATAATTACTATACATGGAGACCTCAAATGGAAAAAATCATAAATTACAAAGGATTATGGTCCCTAATGAACAAAACTCAATCATAGTTTACACATGAATTAAAAAATAATAATAGCACCAATGTAAGTTTGATGAGTGTATTGGTTTGATTGGGAAAGTGGATTAATTTAGAACTATGTAGCTTGAAGTGGAGCTTACTTCACTAAATTTGGATGGTTTTGCCTCTATTGTAGAATACCTCACTAAATTTAAGCATTTGTTGACATAGTTGAAGGGGAGTAGATGATATAAGAAGGATGAAGAGTGTGTATAAATAATTTTTATCTAAGTTGAGTGGCCCATTACAAATCTTCACTTCTACTTTTTCCTCCAGTGTGGATGACTTAGGTGTCACATTTAAATTACCAGATCTAGAGTTATTTTTTGAGAGACTTATTAGGGATGAATCCAAATTATTTCACCTTGAGTCTTCCACCTCTCAAAAAACATTAGTTGCATCATATCCTAAGAACAAAAGAAAAAAATAAGAGTAAGAAGAACACTCCTCCTTTATCTTAAAATGCACCCAATCCCAACACTACCACGTATAAACCCAAATCATCTTCCAAATCTAAGAATAATTCTAACCTATCTTGCTCCTATTCTAGGGGGACAAGTGATGAAGAGTCTAGGTGTTTCAAGAGAATTCAAACCTTAGAAGATACCTTTTGGAAATATAAGATTTCTATATTCACTCCTCCATCTCATTATAATAGGAAAACACTTAATGTTGTTGGGAGATCATAGTTACCTATTTTAGGTAGTTATGTTCTAGATTCTAGTGTTTCACACCATATAACTCCTTCCAAGGAGCCCTTTGTATCTCTTAGTTTGAGTTATACATATAATATTGAGGTTGGATATTCTTCCCTAATTTTTGTTAAGGTGAAATGTGACATACATTAGATGGTGGCCGAATCAATGATGCATTATATGTTATAGATATCACCACTAATCTATTTTCATTTTATCAATTGCCATTATGGTCAGGTCAAGATAATGATTTTAATACCATAAGGAGCTAATGGTGGAGTTTCGTTGGATCCACACACACTTATTACACAGGGTGTTGTAGATCATAGTTCTCAAATTGTATTATTTTAATGGTTTTGATGATACTCCTCCTATAGGTATTTTTTTAGTTTCTCATGTATATTTTGAGAGTTACCTTTAGTTTGAGATATTTGGACACTTAAGCTATAGATATTTGAAGGAGTTGAGCACTCACAATATGGTAGAGGGTCTTCTTATAGTTTCATGTCCTAGTAAATTTTGCCCTAGTTGTGAATTATGGAAACAACACTATGATCTATTTCCTAAGGGCATGTCTACAAGATATTCTTCACCACTTGAGATTTTGTATAATGATTTTATGGTCTTTCCTACTCCTTTCAATGGAGGTAAGTATGCACTTACTTTACTTGATAATTTATTGAGGCATACTTGTGTTTATTTACTCAAGTAAAATAGTGATGTCTTTGCTCACATCAAATTATTTAAGCCTTTTGTTGATAAATGGTCTTTGAGTTGCATTAAGAAGATTCAAACAAATAATAGGGGGAGTCCTTTAGTTGAGATTTCTCTAATTTTTTAGTATCCCATGGTATTATTCACCAATATTATCTTTCTCATACTCCACAATTAAATAGATTATCAAAATAGAAGAACTAAACATTAAAGGAGATGGATAATTACATGATGCATTCATGGGATTTACATCCTATCTATTGGGTATAGTAAATTAATTATGAAAACTATATTCAAAATTTACCCACATTGAGCACTTTTGCATATGACTCTAAAGGAGGCTTAGTCTCGAACTAAGCCTAATGTCTCATTTTTATGAGTCTTTACGAGACTTTCTTAGGTATTTGTAAAAAAAAATTAAAGGAAATAATTTTATAAGGAGAAAAAACCATTGATTTTTTTAAGGTATTTCAAGGACTTGAGAGCTTATCATATTTTAGATCTTGATACTCATGATGTTCATTTTCCAACACATGTATAGTTTGATGAACACATCACATCTCATGACTCTTCATATTCTTCCATGCCTTTTTATTATTTGGATGATTCACATCCTCTCAACTATTAGTTATTTTTGGAGCCAATTTAAGAGATTTATAAGGAGGTTATATAAGATGAGGATCCCATTCACATTGATGTTGCCACTATGCCTAGGTGGGATCATACTATAGTTTCTGAGGTAACACCTTTCATACAAGATATTCCATCAACATGACATCATAATTCACATTTTATGAGTACTAAAATTTGGTGTCAAGCATTTTTTGGGGATGTACAATCTTTTTCATAGGCTCATGGCATACATGAGTGGGATGATGTGATGAAAGATGAGTATTCTTCATTGATGAAGAACCACAATTGGGATTCAATCACTCTTTCTAAGGGAATAAATTTGGTTAGGTGTAAGTTAATTTAACTCACCAAGAATGTAGTTGATGGTTCCATTGATAAGTATAAAACATGTCTTATTTCAGAGGGGTTATTATCGGTTGAAGGTATTGACTACTCAAAGACTTTTGTTCCCATTACCAAGATGCATTTTGTTTGCCTTGTAATTTCTCTTGATACATCATAGGGTTTTCCAATGTATAAAATTAACATTAATAATGCTTTATTTTATGGAGAATTTCATTAGGAAATCTATATAGAGCAGCTTGTGGGGTTTGTTCATGATATTTCTCTTATTTATTGACTTAGGAGTTCTCTTTAGAGTCTCGAAAAGTCCCCTTAGGCTTGGTATGAGAAGATGGATTCATTTGTTCTCTATAATTACTTTATTAATTTTTAAACTAATCACAAAATGTATATTAATCATATTGGGGAGGACATTGTTATACTGGTCTTGTATGTTGACAATCTACTTCTCATAGGCAACTACTCATCTTAGATTCTAACTATTTAGTAGGCACTTTCAGTACAATTTGACATGACTAATTTATTGGAATAAAAATTAATAATATGTTAAGGGGGTGAATCATTCTTTAAAAAATTTCATTTACTTCCACTTAATCATACATGAACCATTCTAACAAACATGTACATATTAGCAAGCATAAACATCAAATCATAAGAGCATAAAACACATGGACACAACATATAAATGGGAAAACCTAAATGAGAATAAAACCCACTAATGAATCAAATAGAAACACTTTCCTATAATATAAACATAAATCTTTATTGAATCACCAACTCCACATGGAGCACCAACTCCAACTAGCTTAGCACAAACTCAGTTAGGTTTTATCAAACACCCACTTGGAAGGAGGCACTAATCCCCTAGATGACTCAAAACCAACTCATCCACTTTATATTTTGATAAAATTTAAAAAGCTTTTTTTTCTCATACAATATTTGATGATCTTCTCCTTTATCTCTCCTCTCACTTCTATTCCTCTCAAAACTAGCTTCTAACCCACTTCGCTCAATTAGCACTCATAATGGCTTGATTAGGTCTTATAACATTGATCCTCATATGAAAAACCTTTGTTAGATATTTATGACATCTCTAAGATGGTTATAATTACCTTATTATACTCACCAATTATCTATATCATTTTCTTGTTCTCCTCACACTCTAAGCACACACAAATAGGCCTAAACTACCTTGCTTTTATACAAGTCACTTGATCATATCCTTCTTAGTTGGTCACACATTTAAATAACTTAGGTCAGACATGAATATTTCTTATAATTTTAAAATATCATGGCTTAATCATTAATCAATCAATATATTATGTTGTCCATAGCTTGATTAGACCGTAAACCTCTTTTAGGCTTAATGGAGACCTAATAGGTCTTCTTAACAACCTGTTACCCTTTGATATTTATTGAACCATATCCAAAAACCTCAAACATTAGGAAAACATCATATGTCACTCCTATAGACCTTATCCATCTTCAATTTAGGTTCATGAAACTTTTTAGGTCTAACCACCACTTGAACCCTTTCTCAAAACATTGTTCACAAAAAGGTCTTTGTATATATAGGAACTCTATCTTGAATAGCTAAGGCATAAACTCAAATTTTCCAAAAAACCATGGAAAATTTATATTTTCAAAAACCTCATGATCTTAGAGTCATCACAAACTTCATCTGATGCTTTAACTCAAGGTATAAAGGTTTAAACTCTTCTCTTCAAGATACTCACAGTTGCCAATTGACTTCAAAACACATTCAAGGAAACATGAACTTCTATCATTTGATTGATACAATTTAAGGGATTTAAATGCATGAACAAGATCTTATAAAATCCTCATATCAACCTCCGTCAAATATATCATGAAATATAATGAAAACTATTGGTCTTGCAAACCAATTTGTTGATTTTCTCTCTCACAAACTCCACTCAATCAAATAAGCCATTTTGGATTCAATGTTTCAACCTCTTATAATGACTTCCAAGATTCTAAAAAACATGGATATATTATTCAATTAGTAAATAACATCATAATTTAATTCAATACATCACTATTACATGAAAATACATCAAGAATCATCTTCTTACTTCTACCTAATTTTATTACTATTTGCACCACTAGGTCTATTAGTGATTGGACAAATTTGATCACCAACTTTGCATAATTGAGGTCTATAACCTGTCCAAAAACATTCATGTATAATAAATATAAGTCTCACTCTTTATCTTCATCCACTTAGTAAATGTGACTCAGTCACCTCTATATTTTATAGCAAATCTTTGAAAAACAAGCACTTTCATGTAAGGTCTGCTTACTCACCTGAGAGACCAATCAAACCTAGATATTTTTGGGAGAGTTAAATACAACCTTCAATCACTTAACTATCCAAATAAAATAATTTTGAGCTCTTTATAACAAGATATTCAACATCAGGTCAATATTAGGGTTTTGTAAAGGTTTAGACCATCTTCCAATCTTAATGATCATTTATAAAGCTTAGTTCTTGTTTATAAAGACAAATTCTTTTAAGTTTGAGTAAGAAAACTTTCTCATATATCATTAATAGCTTATATTCTCATGAAAATTTTGTACATGCACACAATCACTTGAAAAACATTCTCAAGTAAATAAGTATTCATTTTGTGCACTCAAGTGACCTTGAAACACTTTTTCAAGCCTTTGTTTACAACCCACAACCTAAAAATTCATCTACATACTTATAAAAACTTGACTTACCTTTATAAATTATTAAATTCTCACCCATGTCATGGAAACTGATCCCAATACCTCATCTACACACCATCTCTCTTTTTCTTTCTAGGCCTTGACCTACAAGCTTCATTAGGCCTTGAATCTGACCTTTTACCCACCTTGTAGGCTTCACCTTGAAAATCTCATGTGTTTCAATGCCTCTTTTGTATGTTCAAGTAACCTCATACACACTTTTATTTAGATCTTCAACAAATCATCTTCAGAGCTTATTATAGATCTTCAGAGCTTATTATAGATCTTCAGAGCTTGACTAAGGATCTTCGTAGCATATTTAGAACTATATAGATAGATATTTTGAGAAAACGTTTTAATCATTTACAATTCCCTCAACACCTCATGTATAAAATCAAACAACCTCTCTCATGCTCAAACACTATGAAGAATTTTTTGGAGCATTCACATCTTCATAGCTCATTTAGATCATCTTCAAATATACATATATAGATATTCAAAGCATTCAAATTCTTCTTCATAGCTCATTCTTTTCATCATGATACATATACATACCATTTTATAAGGTCTACTCAAAGCATTAAAAGATGATTCAAACTTGACATACTAACCTGTATTTACTCATGTTGATCTTAATGATATTACTTAGTTTGACTAAAAACATTATTCAAATAGTACTCTCATATCACTGCTCTCATACAGTAATGCATTCACTATGTTAGCTTATTTGACCATGCATCTTTCTAATAACTTTTGATATTAATGAAAGAAATAATCATACACATATCTCAAAACTTACGTGATAATTCACCTTCACAAAAAACATTGACATTAAAGACATTAGATTGACACCAATTACAACACTAATACCAAAGCTCAATAGTTAATGACAATATTCAACAATCTCCCCTTTAATCAATGACAATGTTAAAAAATCTCCCCCTTTGTCATTGATGAAAAAAAAACTTAAAAAATTATGTCAACCACTCTTGATGGTAAACATCTTCTTAGACATGGTTCTTGCCTTTTTTCACCCTTTCTGATATTACATTATCTTTCTCACTTTTTGATCTTTTATGATCTTTCTCCCCCTTTGACATTAATGGCAAAGGTATTCTACCACTATCATCTCTTTTAGAATGAACTTATATTATAAGACATAGATTAGGCTCAGTCAAAAACTTGAAAAGTTCCCCCTCAATCCAAGCATCCACCATGCTTCTATTAGTAAAAGACATCAAGGGTCACCTATAACTACTAAAATCATACTCTCTTCCTTTGAGTTGATATTATCTCTCAAAGATATTGGATGACACATAGTCTTAAAAAACTATGGAAACCACCTATGGAAACTTATATTAATTGGATCACTCTCCCACTTGATATATCAAAATCTTAATAAAGTCTATGAATCATATCAGACATAATCTCTCCTTAATTTCTTGCATATCAAAAAGCAATCACCTTCTTGACAAAAACTATAGAGCTACCAAGCTCCCCCTCAGACCAAACATATCTTCTTTAAATTAACTAGAAACTTAGATCACTTAGCTTATTTGATATGATAGAAGATCAAACTATTTGACTATACACAAAGCTATCCCATTCTTGACACTAAGTGCAGAATTAGGGACTCCCCCTTTGTCTTCAAAAATCAATCTCAACTATTCATACAAATAGATATTAAAAGCTCACCTCTTATATGCATATTGACTGCACTTTGATTTTAGATACTTGATAACATCCTTATATCTCTCATCATGTTGTTTACTATACTTTAAACCATAAATCTATTAACATAAGAATGGATAATATCCATCTTCTTCTCCTTTATTACAACATATATAGCCTAGAATCTTGTAAAAAAGAAACGTTCTTTACTAAAAACTCATGCTTCTACTGATAGAAGAATGTCTCCATGAAGCTTAAATTGAGCCACCACTATTCATAATGAAATATAAACTCAAGGTATTCCCAAATCTTCATATATTTACAAGACTGAATATTCTTCAACATCCTTCTAGACTTTATTGGATTTATAGGCTTCATCTCATCATCAACCATTTGATCATCAATGTGAGTTAACAACATACATTAATTACTTGATTTCTCATAAGATGCATGCTCTATCTCATCAAGCCATCCACTTGAGCTTTTCAACTGATCATGATATCTTTACTATCTTTGGTTTCTATACATTCATTTTCCTTTTTTCTTGTAATCTAGGAGCTTCAAACTTCCTTTTTTGACTTGATGATTTTCTAAATCTATTAGGATATAATATTACAACGTTTCCTAATATATTATGATAGCTATAACAAACCACCTTATACATACCATTTATTTGATTTTAATTGTGATTCCTATAGTTACATGAGTACTAATTCTTGGAGGTCTTCTAAATTCTCTTGTTCTATGACCAAACTGACTGCATTAAAAATTGTAACTTTTAAAAGAATTAGCATACCTTATTGCATTAGGCTATTGGATTGGTATTTTCATGTTGGCCTTCTTTTATTTAATATTCTTCTCCTTTACATAAGGTGCCTCCTTTTGATGTTCTTTGAAACTAAGACCCATCTTGTCACTAACAGACTTTTGACTACTCTAGATATCATCTAGAGCCTCAGTACTCTTCAAATTTCACAAAGATCTTTACCTTTCTAGATGCTTGATCGAACTCAACTTTCATAGATTTTATTTTAGTTTCATATCTGATGCAATCTTCTTCTTTATCCTTTAAGATTGCTATCATAATATCCATCTATGCCTCAAATTGATTGATAATCTCATAATACTCCTTGGAAATCTTTTTCAACCTTTCCTCAAACAATATAATATATTCATCATAGTCCTCTAGGGAACAATTTTCCATCATCTCCATGGTGTTCATCATGTTATTCATCATCTTTAGCCTTATTATTATGACAATACTTGTTTGTAAAATGTCTAATTTCTCCATAGTTGAAACACTTAAATGGTAACTTACCTTTATACTTACCAAAACATGTCCTTATCATCCTAACAAACATGGCAATAAATTCATCATGATCAATATATGAACATACCTCACCCCTAACCATCTTGGCCTTTGACTTATTTTCAAACTTTAAATTTGCTTCCTTCTTGGGAGGTCTTCCTTTCTTCATTTTTTCTCATCTCATATGTAGTCAAGATGAAATGAATCCCAACCATCCCTAGCTTGTCCAAATATTACATCTCTTCTATTACAAACACTTTAGAGTAAAATTTAGGAGTTAGTGACCTTAAAACCTTTTAGATAATATTAGACTCTTTAACTTCTTCTCCCAATCCTCTAATGATATTGACAACTTCATCAACCCTAAATAGGTAGGATGCACTAGTTTAATCTTTAAGATTTCAAACTATCTTCTATGAGTCTTTAACTTGGCCAAATTAACCTTGGTGTCTCATTCATAAATGGTTTTTAGTTTTTACCATATATATTTAGTTGATACATAATCCATTACTTTTATAGGCTCTACCTATAATAGGACACATAGAATGGCATTCATTGACTTAGAGTTATTTCCATTATCCTTCTTACCTATTGCATATGTTGGTGAAATAGGAGGTACAATATAGCCATCCATAACTCACTACCAAATATCATGCCCTTGTCACATCATATATATCTTCATTCTAACACTCTAAAATGCATAGTTAGATCCATTTAATAGTGGATCATTACTGGTAGAGAAGCCACCTTGAGCTTGATGACTAGTCATCTTTGCTTTTTATGGTCTCCTTTAGGCTATCAAGCTTGATCCAAAGGACCTATTATGATACCAATTATTGGAAAAAAAATTATTGAGAGGAGGAGTGAATTAATATTTACAAATTTTAATTTCATTCTACTTAATCATACATGAACCATTCTAAAAAAACATGTACATCTTAGAAAGCATAAACATAAAATCATAATAGCATGAAACATATGGACACAAAATATATGTCAGAAAAAAATCAAGGTTAATAAAACCCATTAATGAATCAAATGGACTATATTCATATAAGACAAAAATCAATCTTTAGTGAAGCACCAACTCCACATGGAACACCATCCCCAACTATCTCAGCACTAACTTAGTTAGGCTTTGGCAAGCACCCTCTTGTAAGGAGGCACCAACCCCCTAGATGACTTAGCACCAATTCAAAAACCTAATTGTTTTATCTCCTTTATAAAACCTAATTTCTCATACAATATATTATGATATTCTTCTTCATCTCTTTACTCACTTCTATCCATCTCAAAATTGGTTTTTATCCCTATTTACTTAATTATCCCTCTTCATGACTTGATTAGGTATTATGACCTTGATATTCATATGCATAATATATGTTGGATATTTATGACATATATCTAATGGTTTGCATTAAATCCTTATGATCATAATGATCTCTATCATTTGCTTGTTCTCCTCACACTCTAAGCACACACAAACATGCTTAACCTACCTTGCTTTTACACAAGTCATTTGATCATATCCTTCTTAATCCACCACACATTCAAATAAAATATGTTGGACATGAATATTTTTTATCATATTAAAATAACATTTATTAATAATGAATCAATAAATAATTTAGGTTAGTCGTAGCTCAATCAGTCCTTATTCCTCTTTTAGGCTTAATGGAGACCTAATATGTTTTCTTAACAACACGTTACCCTTTAATATTTATTGAAACATATCCAAACACCTCACACATAAGGAAAACATCATATTACACTCTAATATAAATTATCCAAATTCACTTTAGTTCCATGATACCTTTTAGGTCAAACCACTAATTGAATCCTTTCTTGAAACACTGTTTACAAAAAGGTCTGTGCATAAATAGGAACTCTGTCTTGAACAACTGAGCCATAAACTCAAATTTTCCAAAAAAACATAGAAATAATTATATATTTAGAAACCTAATAACCTCAAATTCATCCCAAACTACATCTTATGCTTCAACTCAGGGTATACAAGCTCAAATGCTTCTCTACAAGATAAACACTCAAAACTACCAACTGACTTCAAAAGATAGTCAAGGAAACATGAAATTATGACATATAATTGAATTGAATCAAGAGATTTAAATGCATGAAAATGATTTTATAACATCCTTAGATAAACCTCCATTAAATAGATCATAAGATATAATGAAAACTATTAGTTCTATAAACCAATCTATTGATCTTTTATCTCATAGAATCCACTCAGTCAGATAAGGCATGTTAGCTTCAATATTTCAACATTTTGTACTAATTTCTAAGCTTCCAAAAATCAGGGATAGATTATTAAATTCCTATAAAACATCATCATGAAATTTAATCCATCTCTCTTATATGAAAACACATCAAGAATCATCTTCTTACTTATGCCTGATTTTCTCACTATTTGCACCACTAGGTTTATTACTGATTAGCCAAATTGGATCACCAAATTTTCACACTTGAGGTATATAACCTATATAGAAACATTCATGGACAATAAATAAAATTTTCACACTTTGATATTCATACACTTAGATAATTTAACTTAGTTAACTCTATCTTCTATACAAAATATCCAAAAAATAAGCACTTTCCTATAAGGTCTGCTTACTCACCTGAGAGACTAATCACACTTGGAGATGCCTAGGAGAGTTGAATACAACATATAATCACTTAACTATATAAATCAAACCTTTTAGATCTATTTAAAACAAAATATCATCAAGTCAATTTTAAGGTTTTTTGAGGATTTAAACCATCTTCCAATATTAACGATCATTCACAAACCTTAGTTACTCTTTTTTGAAACCATTTCTTGGAAATTTTATCTATAAACCTTCCTCATCTACCATGAATTGATTAGAATCTTATGCATATGTTTCATGTTCTAGTGAGAAATTGAAAAACCTTCTCAGATAGACAACTCTTCATTTTGTACACTCAAGAGACCTTGAAACACTTTTTTAAGATTTTTAATGCAAACCATGACCTAAAATTTTATGCACATACTTATAACAACTCGAGTTACCTTTTTAAATTATAATCTACTTTGCCATGTAATGAAAACTGATCCAAATACCTCATTTGGCAACCATCTCTCTTTTGATTTTTAGTCCTTAACTTGTAAGTCTCATTAGGCCTTGAATCTGACCTTCTAGCCACCATATAGGCTTCACCTTGAAACTCTCATGTGTTTAAATGCCTCTTGTGTATGCTAAATCTACCTCATACAATCAATCCTCTTCATAGCTTCAATAAAGCATCTTTAGATCTTCTTATAAATCTTCAGAGCTTGAATAAGGATCTTCATAGCATATTTATAACTATATACATAGATATTTGGAGTTGACCTTTTAATCATTTTCAAGGCCCTCAACACCTCATGTAAAAACTCAAACAAAATCTCTCATGATTGAACACTACCAAACATCCTTTGGAGCATTCACATATTTTTATCTCATTCAAATCATCTTTGAATCTTCGTAACCATATCTTTGGATCCCATTGATTTCATCATACTATATGCATGTACCATCTCATAAAGTCTAGTCAAAGCATTACAAGATGCTTCACACTTGACATATTAACCTGTAATTACTCAATTTTATCTCAATGAAATTACTCAATTTGACATAGAACATTATTCAAATATTACTCACACATCACTAATCTCATACAATAATGCATTCATTATGCTGGATTTTTTTACCATGCATCTTTACAATAACATTTGATATTAATAAATAAGTCATCATACACATACCTCAGATCTTAATAGAGAATGCACCTTCATAATAACCTTTGACATCAATGACATTATATTGACATCAATGAGAACACTAATATAAAATATCAATAGTTAATGCCAATGCTCAACAAACTCCCCCTTAATAAATGATAGTGTTCAACAAGATCTTGGTATTTTCCATTTCTTCCTTAGTTTAGAAATTTTACAGGAAGATATAGGGATTTATTTTAGTTATTATAAATATACACTTGATCTTATTTTTCATTTTGGCATAGATCATTACAAGACAATTCCTTCTCCTTTTCAGTCTAGAGTGACTCTCACTGCCTCTTTTACTATTCCACTTTGTGATTCTACATGCTATAGGTAGATGGTTTGGATTCCTATGTATTTGACCCATACTCACCCTGAAATTTCATTTATAGTTGGGCTTGTATCTAGGTTTATGCATGATCCTCAATATAGTTATTGGTAGGTTACCAAGAGGATTCTATGATATCTATGAGGCACTAATCATTTTGAATTATACTATACCAGAGGTTCTACTCAGTTGGTTGGGTATAGTTATTTAGATTGGGTAGGTTATTTTTATGATAGGATCTCCATTTTTAGATACATATTTTATCTTGGTTATTCACCTATTGATAGGTTGTACAAGAATCAGCAAGCTATTTTACTATCATCTATAGAGGTTGAGTAGAAGGTAGTAGTTATAGTGAGTCACTAGATTCTTTGGCTTCATCAATTGTTGATAGAGTTTGGATTCATATAGGATTCACCCACTATACTTTTATGTGACAACTAGAGTGCAATTCACAAATCTTATAACCCAGTTGAGAATCAAGGAACCAAACACATTGAGTTACATATTCATTTCATTCTTCAGCATATTTAGAATGGAGTTATTAGCTTGAAGTACATTATGATTCAATAGTAAGTTGCAAACATCTTCACAAAGCCTTTTGCATCACCTCATTTCCTTGAGTCACATGGCATTCTTGGGGTTTTAAAATTTATCCTTGGGGGGTGTTTGTGAGGACATATTCTTTATTCATTTGGTGGATACATATTGTACATGAGTACCTTATCAGACCTAGTTTTAGGGACTCATACTATAGATATGTCACTATTTATTTTTTGTTTTTATTAGCCCCTAACTTCACTTGAGGGGTGTTATAGTATGTATTTCATGTATTTATTAATTTTTATAGTGTATTAGATAGCTATTTCATCCTTATATGAGTTTGTCCTATATGAGGATTTATTCCACATTGGTTAGTTATGCTAGTTTGATGTTTTGCCTTGCCTATTTATCCAAGAGATTTTCTTTGAACTAGTAGATAATATTTCTCAATAACACTTGATTTGATTTGATTTGTTTTGCAATCAATTATCTTTAGCTTCATTTATGTGATGTTTTTTTGTAAACACTTATGAATCTTGGTTTGGAATGCTTGTTCACTATTCCTAATAATTTAGATAAGGACTGTGAAGAACCACATGGGTAATGTGAACATCCTTATCAATAATGAGACATAGTAATCCAGTGAACAAAGCTCAAAACTATCAACATTAATGACTTAAAATACTCCAAATAGTGAACACAAAGTTTGGGATGACAAGTGAAGTACATAGATATTCCTATGAAGGCTATATGAATGAAAAGTAAACTGGACATACCTTACCACAACATTTTCACTCTTATTTAGGAACCCTTATATGTCCATAAGTATATTATGAATATTAGGTAATTAAGTGATAAATTTTGTGTCACTATATAATATATGCTATAATGAGACCTTCTACTGCAACTTATTGAACTAACATATCCCAATAGAACTTGGATCTATCATAGGCCAACTATATAGTTTGAGGTTTGACCAAGATAGGATATGTGCCAAAAAATGATCATGTATTTTGGTGTGATTTTTACTTTTAAATGTATTATTGTCTTATGAATATTGAATTTTTTCACTTATATGATTTGAATTTTAACTATTTTGAATTTTTTCCTCATCTATATGGATTCAAAAAACTAATTATGAGTGAAATAGGTTATGAAAACAAAAAAATTACACTTGGTCACTAGATAAAAGGACAAAAATACCATGGTTATAAATATTAATAGACTTTCTAATATAATGCATAGGCATTAGGTAGAATTCATCAATATCATCATCATATATTTCCCAATCTATCTCATCTAATGCACTTTATGGTTTGATCTTGAATATCCTTGGTTAGAACCAGTTGTACTCTCCTTTGTATCAATGGGTTTATTGTCCTCCTTGAATGAAATCTATTCCTTGATGTTCATTTGATGTTCTTATATCCTTCACTTAGCATCATCATTCCTTTTCAACAACTTCGCATCCATCTTTACCAAACTTGATTCCAATCTCTTACAAGTAGCTTACTAAGCTCCTTCTCTTAGGTCACAAGGACCAAAAAATTTACTTAGGTGGTAAAATTTCCATATTATATCATGGATTATTTTATATGATCCAATCACACATGTTTAAACCCCATATAACTATCAATTAATTTTCCTTACGTCTTTCTATAGGTTTCACTCTCCATGGTCATTCTATGTTAGTAGCCCTATTTTGGCATTTTCCTTTTATTACATCATTTTAGGTTCTATTAACTACAAATAATCACTTATATATATTTCCCCTATCCAATTTGAGGTACTTATAAAGTTTCATTTCTTTATTCCTAATTTATCTATCCTTTCCTTTTTAAAATCACACTGTTTTAGGCCTTTTTAGCCCTGTTTTGTTGCCACAGTGTTAAAATATGTACATGTCATACTCATGCCAACTCCAAACCACTTGAATCACATTTTTTAACTTTAATATAGTAATAATACATTTTTGTCTTATTTTGATGGTCAAATATCTCCCAATCACTTAAACCCTAATTTGAGATAGACCTATGGGCTTTTAAAATTCCTTATATCGAGTTATAGATCACTTAAAGGAAAAAATTAAAAATTTCATCTCTATTTTCACTTATTCGAACTGATAATATACGTTTGAGACTCTATTAAACCTTCCTTTATGTGAATAAGCCCAAATACAAAATTTTGAGCATTAACATGGACTATGGGGTAGAGTATATCTCAATTTGATGTTTTTAAGGGTTTAAATCATATTTTCAAATTATTAAGACCATTAGTAGGTGTGAATCATCACTAAAATACCCTAGTATAAACCCAAGCTCCACTTCTTGGTAGATATTATGATATCACATTAATGGTTAGGTTTTCAATGCTTCAATAGGATTATGACAACTTAGACAGTTGTAGCTTATCATTAGGTTATATTTATATATAAAAATATTCTTTAGGACACTCATGAATCTTTAAACCTTATCAATACTCAAGAACCATCCATTACCTTTCACCCTTGCTAGACTATCTTTGCATCTACTAGAATTTGATTTTATCAAAATAGGGTCTTTGATCAAGAATAGGGGTTAAAAGTAGCCAAAGGTATTAATAATTTATTATACCTATGTATTGGCTTCCTCTTATAATTTATTTATTCAAATAATTATAAGCAAGCAACCCCTGTTATTCAATAACTCTCCTTATTTCCCATTTGATTTTGCACCTTCCATGGGACCTATAGGTCTATTGTAACAAGGTCTTTTTACATTTGTCTTAAGATATTCTAAATGGTAATAAATATCTCTAAGGTTTTATAAACTTTATTATAATTGTTTTAACCACACCTTCAAATATTCAATTGAAAAGACAAAGAAACAAGCTTTATTTCCCTATATAAGGTGACTATTAACCCAAAATAGGGTATGGCAGAATTATAACATTTGAGAGTTCACATGGTTAGTGAACCTTTCCACTCTAGTATAAGTCATAAAATTTTATCTAAGGAGTTCCTTATATATATTCACACATTAATTAAGTCTTTGGAACTCTTGATGCTCATTAACAAACCCCTCTTGCCAACTCTACAAGTCAACTAGGCAATACACAAAATCCTTCAATACTGATTTGTTTACTAATAATTGTATAAATTAACATACCACTAAGGATAAAATAAAAATTTAAGTGATTAAAAAAAAGTAATTATATAAAAAAATACAAATCATTTTATTATAACAACAATCCTCAACCATAATGAAACTCCCTCACATTCTTATCACCCTATATACATATTTCTATCCTGTAAATAATACAAAAATATCTATACCTTGGGTCTTAAAGGAGTATGTAGAGAATATAAAAGAAATAACATGTTATACCTATCCATATAGTAATAAAAACAACATGAATCTTTGCTTTTATTCATTTACAATAACATTGCTTACAATGTGATCCAAGAATGGATCTTCAAGGTTCCATCAATCCTTGAGAGGTGATTATATCAATTTTATTTTGATCCTTGATTTTAATTTATTGGAGATTCCTATCCTCTCTCACTCATCCTCTCCTATGCCATATAACTTCCTTAAAATGAATCTTTTTTTTCTTTCAATGTAGGTTTTCCCCCAAAATAGTTACAAAAACAACTTCTTATCCATAACCAACTCTCAACGTACAAGGAAGATATTTCAATATTTCAAATGACTTAATTGAATAAATAAGCATGTAATGAATTATTACCCATTAATTTTGTATTTAATATATCTCTTAAACCAAATTTTCCCATATAATCACTTTAAACACACATATGACTCTTTTAGTCTCTATTGCACTATTTTAAATTTTTAAATTCTTATTTTTGGAGGGAAAAGTCATAGAGACCACAAAACACAACCTCATTACTCCAAATGGATTTATAAGTCACAAATGGAAATAATAAGGTCCCATACACACATTGACTCTCAAATTTTACCACCTTTGACTTCTTAATGACAAAAACACAAAAATGACAATTTTTAGGTTGATGTTCTTCCATCAAACTCCCCAGGAGGGAGAAAATTTGAGCCTCCATATTTATTCCTTGTCTTTAAATTATTTATTTTTGGGTAATTAACACTCAAAATTTTGTTCTTTGTTTGTTTTGTTTTATTTTTATTTTCCAAACTCTTGTTCCTCTTCTTTGTGGCTTTGTCTAGTCTTTGCCTCTATGCATCTTCCAACTCCATGAAGTATTCCAACTATTGTATCTCTTTGTTTAATTCATGTTATATATTTTCCAAGTCATTTTTCTCTCCATTACACTCAAATTCACTAAAATTTTTCATATTCCCCTTCCTTATGCTTCTTTCTTAATCTTCTTCTTCATTATTTTCACTTGATTCTTGCTTGTCTAGTGGATTTTGCATCTTCTTCCTACTAACATATTATTCCTTGGGATATAATGAAATATTTTTAATCTCAAATTTCATAATTTTATTTATCACATTTTCCTTTCCTACCTCTACTTCAAAATTCTTCACTTTGTGATAATTTTACCTCTCATCTTGCTCACTAAGCAAGAGTAATTCATTGTTCCTTTCATTATCATCATAATATAATGTTATTTGATAGTTATTTATCCTCCAATGTCCATTATTAAAATTTAAAACCTCAGAATTAGCTTGACCCATTGAGTGAATCACCTTTTTAACTTGTTCATATGTTATTTCCTTGTTTGCATGTTTGTACAACTTCTTGTACTCTTATTCGCTACTCTACTCTTGAGTCTTCTTAGGATTTATCCTTGTTATTTCCTTGATGTAATTCAAATATTTTAAACTAATTTTATGTATTAAACATTTCCTCAAACATTCTCAACACCTCTTACAACTTGAATGCATCAATCTATTCATTTGCTTCATCAAACCTTGGTTTGCTTGATTCTTAATTGTCTTGGTCAACTTGTTATTTTCCTTCTCCTTAGACTCCCTCATTTTTGAGATTAATATAAAAATCCTCTTTATATAAATAATTATTCTCAATAAATCTTTGAGGTGCTTCTTTCTCATCTTTCCATGATATACCATCATCCAACAATGCAATAATTTCCATGTACAAAATATCTTCCTTATTAGAGTCAAATTCAAGAATATCATCATAAACAACATGGGAAAACATATATATCAAACACTTATTTTAATTTATTCATTCATTTACTTGTTCACATGGCTGTACCTTCATTTATTTGACTTTATTTTCTTGCTTTACCTCTCTTTCTTGCTTTTTAATCTTATCATCTTCTTCAATCTTCATTCTTGCTTGGAGTGCACCTGTAACTTGATCGTATTGTACTATTTTCCTAATTATCACAACCCACTTGATGAATTTTATCTCTTGGACTAAAAATTTCCTCTATTTTCATCACTCTCATGCCTCATGCTTTGGTCAACTATCTTGCCAACTTGATGTGCTTTGTCATTTGCCTTTTGTTTCCATAGTTGTGCTTACTTTGACCTCTTATTTGAGGTTCTTATCTTCCTTCTCTATAAATATTTGTTTCATCAACTTAATCAACACATATACATTCCCATGTTCACTTTTTTATGGCTGCACTTTGTCATATTTTCTCTCAACTTGTGTATCAACCTTGCCTTCTTCAGATATACAATCAAATTCAATATTCAAATACTCATTTACCTCTAATGATAATTGCTACAAGTTTATTTATTTATTTATATCTTTAGGAATGAACTCTATGTTCTCCTGGGTGACATTATTTTTTTCTTGTTACACCATCTCCTTGGTTTTATCTGCTATGTGTTTATATCTATTTTTTTAAAACTTTTTTGCTTAATTTGAAAAGAAAAAAACTAGTAAAGTGGGTGTGTAGAAAAACCTATTAAAATGTGCATACATTGAATCTAAGTGATTTTTGAGAGCTCATATTTGTCTAATAAAACACTTAAACACACTTATTTGTTAGACATGTAGTTGGGTAGATTGCCTAGCGTGAGCTAGATCCTAGAAGTGAAAGCTTTCTAGGAGGCTATCAGTCCACCTACTTTAAACACTTAAGTTTGATAAATATAAATGATATAATTTTCATAAAATAATATAAAACTAAAAATAAAAATATAAAATAACTAAAATTAAAACAAAGAAGTTAAATGCTTTGCTAAAACAATGACTAGATAAATTAACTAATGCTGAAAATTGGTTAAGGCAAAATGTTGGTTTTTGGTTTGATAATTTGGTAGAGTCAAAAGATAGTTTGTTTAGGGTTTTTTAAATGTTTAATATTGTAAAATAACTAATATTATCAAACTAAAAATATAGTTAAATGAGGTAAATGGAATAAAGAGGAAAATGAGGTAAAAAGATGAATGGGATAAAGAGGTAAAATGGGATAAAAGGGATGAATGGGATGAATGGGATAAATATGGAAATGGGAAATATGGTTTGGAGGTTAATAAAATGAAATTATGAAGGGATATAAATAAATAAATGCAAGAAATAAACAAATATTACCTTGCCTTCTTGAAGATGGTTGTAGATGATGATTTTGATGTAGATTGTTGAAGAATCCTACAATGATTCCAATAGAGCTTCATTGATTTGAATTATTCTAACCTCCAAGATTATGACCTCCTTAAAAACTGGGAAACCTACAATAATAATTATTTAAAAAAAACTTAACTTAGCCTTTGGTGAAGGAGAAGGAGGTTAGCATTTGTTGTGAAGAATCATGCTAAAAAAGGGAAAAGTAGAAGTATGACACCATTTTCCAAGTGGGATCATAAATGACAAAGGGGATAAGGGTGGTGGATTCAAAACTTATTAATGGGTCTCTTATTTATGTTTTTTTGTCTTCCACCTTACACATAATTCTAATTTTGAGTGGGAATCATGCACATGGAACCAAATAAGGGCAAAAGACTTTTCACCACCCTTTCTTGTTTTCATCTAAAAACTTAAGGAGATGCCCCACAAAATGTGGCACAATTTTCCATATGGGTACATGAATAAGTCAAAATATAAAGGTGGTGGGATTCCTACCTTGATCATGTGTCTCTAATTTGGTTTGGTGTGTCTCCCACCTTGCACATGAGTCCAATTTTGAGTGGGAATCATGCACATGGGCCCAAATGAGGATAAAAGACTTTTCACCACCCTTTCTTGTCTTCATCTAAGCACTTAAATAGATTCCCTAAATAAAGTTTCACCATTTTACATGTGGGTGCATGAATGATTCAAAAGATGAGGGTGGTGGGATTCCCACCTTGATCATGGGTCTCCCACTTTGTTTGTTTGTTTCCTACATTGCTAAATAGTCCAAAAATGGGTGAATATAGTGCCCTTTATTTTTTTCAAATCACTAAAGAGGTGAGTATCCCATTTTTACAGCCGATTTCATGTGTGAATAAAAAATACATGTTTAATGATGGTTGATTAATAATAAAAGCACCATATTTCAAGGGGGGACCCTTATGATGCTTAAATGAGATCATTAAGCTCCTTAGGGAAGGGTCCTAGGTGGGGTATGATGTCCCACATCAAGCCACCTCACTACTAAGACATGTCACTTACCATATCACTTACAAAATCACCTTTTATGTCACTTTCCATGTCATCATGAATAGTGATAGTGAATAGTACTTTTGAGTAATACATTCAAATAGTATTTTTGAATAGTACTATGTGAATAGTGATAAGATAATAGTGACCTGGTTAGGTTTGAGATGGGTTGGTTAAGGTTTAAAAAGGTTTAGGGGGTCTTTAGGAGGTCTCAAGGGATTCAAACATTGAAAAATATAAGTGTGTAGTTTTATAGTGTCTATATTTTGCCCATTTTTGTTATCTAGATCTGAATTAATAAGCTAAAAAAAATGGATCAGTTGGTCAAAGGTCAAGATGCCCTGAGTATGGTAGGAGGAGTTCCCCTTTAAATCAAGATTTAATAAGGGAAAGTATAATTAGGTGTGGCTTTGATAAGAAGTGGGTTGGAAGTTATTAGGTGGTGACAAAAAGGGTTGAGAATTTGAAATGCAAATTGGTATACAAAATCTGACTATGTATGATAGCCAAGATCACACATACAAAAAAAGGTTGCCATGTTGGTAAAATAAGGGTCAATTCTAAGGGATATGTGACCAATGCACCTCATGATCCTAACTATGGTTGGGCATACTTATTAGCCCCCTATACAAAGTTAGTGTTTTCATGGGTATCTAAATTCGGAAGTGATCCCTTGAAAAACACAAATGGTCTAGTTGAAAAGGGTAGGTCAAAGTCAAATGTTCAACATGGAAAAAATGGTCAACATGGTCAAAAGGACTAAAACAAGATCATCACCAAAAGATGCAAATAAATTTGGGTAAAAAATGGGCAACATCAAGTTAGATATGGTTTAATGTATGGGTGGTTGGTTGAAGTCAGTTGGCAAGGGTTTAGGTAGGGGTGGCTGAGCTAAATCCATATACACTAGGCAAGTAGATTTTACCTACATAGTTCTATTTATGTAATATCCAATAAGAACATCAGTCCAAATGTAGCTCTTCCAAAAAATAGAGAGTGGTGTTTAAACTAGTTTCCCTAATTTAATGTACCATGTATGTTGGTTTGGTTAAAAACAAGATCCAAAGGGTGGAAAAGGTGAATAATAAATGGTTTGGTTTGGTCACTGATTGGGTTAGGTTGGTTGGTAGGCCTTTGATCCTAAGTAGCAATGATGGATGAAATTACTTAGGAGACCATTAGATGATTTATTTAACTATGCAAATAAGGAATCCTTAGTCATGGGCACTGAGTTACTAGATTTTAGAAAAAGGTGACTCCTAGATAGAGTCATTATGTGGTTTGGGTAGGGAGTGGCTGAGTTGACTCCATATGCCCTAGGCAAGTGGACACTACCTACATAGTTCTATGGATGTAATATCCAACAAAAAATTTAAGCCAAATGTAGTTATATTGGTCTTTAGATGGGTTGCCCTAATGTGATATACGACATGGTTAGGTTTGGGTTGAAAGTTTGGTAATGATGAGGTGTCATGGTGTAGATTGGTGAATAGTCACCATAATAATCCCACATGCATTAAGGGGAGAAGACAAAACTGGCTAAGGTAGGATAAATAAATGGGTAACAAAAGGTTAAGCATCATAAATGTCTTGTGATGGAGCTAAGACAAAGAAGAGGTACCTTCATGAGGAGGTTACACCTTCTAAAATTGTTTGAGGGTATAAGCACAATGCTGACATCTATCACTACAAATCAAGTTTTAGAAGATGGACATCTATCAAGATCTACATAGACTTTTTAGAAAAAGTTCATCACCACTATGAGCTGAGTTTATGGGTAGCAGTGAAGTGACTATTTGTAAAGAATTTATTTGAAATTTAAGTAGATTTTATAAGTTAGATAATTTCTAGTGTGGTGAGTGTTAGAGGATAGACCATACCTAACTTAAGAGCTGCATGGGTAGGCTAGACAAAAGGTAGCTATGTCTTCATCCTCTATCCTAGTTCTTAGTTTTGAAGGTGTGAACATTATAGTGGCCTAAGGTAGGAAGCCAATTTATGTCAATTGGGGTGAAGGTGAAAATGATGAAAAAGACCTACTAGGCCCACAAGGATTGCTAGATGATAAAGAAAACAAAGACATCAAATGTGGATCACATGATAAGGGTGCCAAAAATACATCATGATAGTGCATAATGATTGTATCGAGATGAGCAATTGGATCAAGGGCTATGTGTCCACATGAAAAGGTAAGTAGACATGAAAATTTCAAGTGGGAAGACTATTCAAGGGAATCAATGACATTATAAGACCCTCCCCATTAGTGTAATAGATAATCATGTCAATGAGGAATAATAGTTAGGTAGTCTATTTAAATAATCATGGTAAGAATGAATACCTATCATGAAGTCATTTAGTTTTATATGTCATTCAGGGTGTAGAGAACTACCAAAGGTTGAAGATGGAAAACAATGGGAGCAATGGTGGAGATAATTAGTAACCCCCATGACCTGAAATAATTTACATGATTAATGTGTGTATCTATCAAATACTTCAAAATGTAATGGTGATAATGGAAGTGTTGCTAAACTAATAACTAAAGGAAAGACACCCACGACCTAAGCTGAAGCTTGAACTCTTACCTCCTTATCACCAAATAAGGTGATAATTTTTTTGCACAAGGTGTAGGGATAGAAAACATGACATTCAGCCTATCTATGGAAGGAACCCTCATTATCCAAGGGGATGCATGATGAAGAAACAACTAGTTGTACCTATGTGATCAGAACAACTAGAGTAGAGGGATGCAATAGCTATGATGAGTGAGAAGGGTGAAATACCCAAAGAATAATATGATTCTCTCCTTATGGAGATGAATGTGAAAGAGGATAATAGAGTACACCCTTTAGTGCTTACTGATATAGAGAATGTAATAGAGGTTAGTTTAGGGAGTAATCAAGTAGAAGGATGGTTGAACACAAATCTAGAGTCACCAGATAATTTTTCTAATGATTAGGTAGGAAAATAATGTATGTAGAGTCCTTAGATGAGGTTTGGATAGTTTGATATCTTTGTATGGGTAGTGTGACTCCTTGCACCCTAAATAAAATATTACATAGTTCTCTATAAATACGTACAAAAAGTGTTGGATGTCACTATTTGAATGTTATTATGCTTAGGGTTATGTGGATACTCATGAATGCTATGGTTATGCTTATGGGTTTTCTAATACCACTTAAGGTAAAATATATGGAGTAAGGCAATGAACAAATTTAATGGGAAAGTGAAGAATACAGTCAAGAGACAAATATCATAATGAAAATATCAACTTAAGCATATTAGGATGAGAAGAGGGCATGATGTTCCTTCTATGAAAAGGACTAAAAATAGACCTAAAATGGGCTTAGATTAATGAACATAAGCCGTATGAATGCATCACATGAGCATGCTTTGAAGACTTAAAAAAATGTGTATTGATCACACTCTATTAAGTACCTGAAAAATGTGTAGAGGGTATAAAGGTTGAAGAGGTGATGGATATGGCAAAGGGAATAGTTGGAGAGGGACAAAGGGAGGACCCATGCTTAATTGATAAATACAATGAAGGAAGAAATGGATGCTTTGAAGTACTGATATTGATAATATTTCATGCACTAAAGAGAGCAAAGGACATGAGGAAGCAAACATGTACATCCATGTATAATCAATGTGACTAGTGATTGCATGTTAATGAGTGAGAATCTAGAGTGATAATGGGAGAAAATAAAGAAGATCTAATAAAGGTATGAGGTGAAGGTGGACTAGGAGATGGATGAAGAGATAGCTAGAGAAAATAATGAGGTCATAGATAAAGATGAAGGTGGAGAAGGATGGAAGGAGCCAAGCATGGATATGGAGAAGGAGAAAAGGAAGGTTAGGAAGAATAAAGAGTGTCATCAAGGGAGATGAAAAAAATGAAATGAAATGAAGAAAGGAGAAGAAAAATAAAAGGTAGAAGATGGGGGTTTGAGGAATGCACTAAAGAATGACATATTGGAGAATTGAAAAGGATGGGGAAAGAAGTGTAGTAATCATGGAGGGTAAGGGGAGGATGAGAAATATGGGAGGCCATGAAAGGTTTGAAAATAAGTCTAAAACAAGACCAAGGAGAAAAAATTTTGGTGATGAAAATGAAAAATGAGGAAAGACATGGAATAAAAGGAAATAGGTGGAAACCTGAGTGAAATGAGGACATAAAAAGGATGATAGGAGAGTGAAGAAGCAGGTGAAGATGTGACCAAGTAAGAATGGATGATGATAGGAAAGGAGAGGAACAATGGAGCAAATCAGAGGGTGGTGTTGGAGATGAGAATAGGATGGAAAATGGGAAAGGGGTTAATAAAAATGATGGGAAGCAAAGGATGGGTGGATAAGAAGCTAAAAAGATAAGGTATGTGCTAATCATCTTGTTAGAAGAGATTGATAAGATAAAAAGTGGTGAGGTGGTGAATAAATATGGAAATACAATGAAATGGAATAAAATGAAAAAAAGGGATGAAGATCAGGGATGATAAGAAGAAAAAGGAAGAATTGAAGCAAGGATATAAAGCATAAACACTCACATAGATGCAAAAGAAAAGTGAGTACAGAGATAGAAAGAGGAAAAGGGAAATAAAAAGTGTAAAACGCTAGGACTGATAAGAAGAAAAGGGTAACTATAGAAGGCTTCTAAGAGGATAAAGACCCAGTTAGAAGCTAGTTGTGGAGGAAAAAAATGGAAAAGGTGGGAAGAGTGGAAAATCACTAGAGAGTGGTGGCACATGTAAGAAAAAAAGGGATGCTAGAAGAAATAGAAGAAATAAAAATCATGCTAGATTAAAAGGATGAGAAAGAGGAAAACAAGAATTGAGAATTGGAGTGAATGTGGTTTAAAAGTAATGGAAAGGTAGTAAAAAGGTCGTAGTAAAGAAGAAAAGGAGGTAAAAGTGTCCATCGGTGTATAAGAAAACATGATGATATGGAATTGGTGAGGAAATGAGAGTGAGGAAGAGGGTATGATAGGTTTCCAAGGGTAAGGGTAAAGGATGAGGATGGTGGAAGAAGACAAAGGGGATAAAGGGCACAGTTGGTAAGAAGTGGACAGAGGGACATAAAAAATGAAAACTGGGTGGGGGAGTGGGCTGTGAAGCATGCACAAGGAAAGGTGATGGGGAGGCCAAAAAAGTAGATTAGGTGGTGTATTTATGGTTGATAAGAGGGGTCAATGAGAAAGGTTTTCAATCCTTGTGTTAAAAGATATTTTCAATCTAGAAAAGTAGTTTAAAAAGATTGACAAGCTGAAGGGAGGGAGGTGGTGAAGAGATAGGTAGAGAAGTGGAGGAAATATATTAGATGAGAAGGATAAATAAAGGATGCATCCAAGTTGACCTCAGTAACTGAGCACTACCTAGATAGTCCAAAAAAACCTCAAGCCAATGTAGTTTTCCCAATAATGGGGGAAAAATAAAGAGTAATTATTAGATGATGTTATAATACATGGATGCTAGAAAAAATCCAAAGCTTCCTTGATATAGGACACCCTAAGAAAAAGTTCATTGTTAGAAATGGAAAGTAATGAGAAGAAAAAGGGGAGGGTAATTAGTTGTTAGTGGCCAAACTGCCCTTAGAAGTCAAGCAGTGCCTACATAGTCCATGGACATTGTTGACTAACAGATTTGTTCTTATATAAAAATATTTTATTTTAACTCCATACCCTTCTCTCAAGAACAAATAAGTTAAACAACAAATGGGTGAACTATCAAGATTAGTTCCCCTTTAAATTAAGGTACAGATCCCTTTAAGATTTTCAATGAATTTAAATATTTAGATACACTTTTAACCAGAATGTGCTTAAAGGTAGACTAACATCCATACATCATTATGTTATGAATGCGAGATTTTATAACAACAATAGGTAACAAAATACACAGATTCTATTTTCAATAACAATTAAATAGATAAATGTATATATGCTAAACCAATAAATGATAAAACACATATAATGGATTGTCTAATGGAATATTAATTACTATATGAAAGAATATTTCACATAGAAAACCCAATTTTAAATACTTGAACACATAGATCCAAGTATGTGGTAATTAATTCTCCTTTTCATTCACAGATGAAAAAATTTTCATAAAAACATCACATATATTGTAAATAACAGTGGTCCAGTTCAAAAATTTTCTCACTCCTTTTCTTCTTCTATCTTCTTTCTTCTTTGTCTCTCATTTTCTTTTTACAAACAAAAATATATACCATTGCCTTAACTCATCCATATTTTAAACTAAACCAGAGTTAAAGTAAATCTGACCCATATGGGATTTAGTTTTTCACACATTCAATAAAGATTAAGTTTCAAATAGAAAAGTAACTGAATAAAAGAGACTATGTAAGTAAAATCATTATTAAAGTGATGGACTAGGATCTCCAGATTTGCTATAATCAATGTGGTAGACATGTTGAACTTTCCACTCCTAAAATGTTGTAATGAACTCCTAAACTTTCAAAATATTGGGTATGCTAACATGTTTTATGCTTTGCAGATGTTTTCTTCCTTCTGAATTATTCCCATATACTCTATGTGTTCTGGGAGTGTGTCAATACAGTGGCAAAGAAGTGACTCTACCTTTGAAATCTGAAAGAAGTTTTTAGTTGATAAGTTGTCACTTTCTTTAATAATGTTAATATTTTCCCTAAAGGACTAAATCATAGCATTGACATCTTTTACTAGTTTTCCATCATCTTTTATATATTTGATATCAATACTCTATAGATCATGTTGTAATGACTGAATGAATTCAGTTATTTCCTTGATCATTTTTGTGATTTCCAATCATCCTTGTCTAGATAATAAATTTCTCCATTCAATATTTTTCTTACTTGCATATAATATATCTTCATCCAATCCTATCAATTTCTTTTCTGATAAAAACTTTGTTATCCCATATTTTTGCACCTCATCAATCTGATTCATCATGATCATCCATTTTACTTTGTCTTTTATCCACAAAGCATTTTGAGTCTTCAAATCTTCAACAGTAATCATGGCTAGATCATATACATTCTTCAATTTATGAATGTATTATCTACCTTTCAGGATGATGTCATCTAACCAACTATCAAATATTGTAGTAATAATTTTACCTCTATGTATTTGGTACAGCATCCTTTGATTGATAGGAGATTTTGGGTCAAAAGATAGGGGCATTTGGGTAAGTGGTTGTGGATCTAGATGATGAATTGCATCAATGTACTTTGTCATTGACTGCACAGTCTATTTTAACTCCCTTTTATCCTTTTCATCCTTCCAAGTTATGATGACTATCCTTTTAGTGGATGCTTCTAGATGATGCACATCCATGGCATGTGATGTAGTCCCAAGTTCTACCTTTTCAATTGTAAAATACTGAATAGTAGGATCTTGAACTTCTTCATTAGTTTTTGGCCAGGTAATTTCTGCATTCCAGTTCCCTGTGTTTGGGTCAACATATACCCTATATGTTGTTTTTAGCTTTTTGGATTTAGGAGATTTACCTAAACACTTGTTCACCATATCTTCCAAGGGTAAATAAAATGGAACTACTTTAATTTTATGACTGATTGAACCTTCTAGCCATTTAGGTGTAGAGGCTGAGGCTTCTTTATTAGGATTTGATTGATTAGAAGGCATAGTTGAAACAATCATCAGTTTGGTAGAATTAGAAGGAATCATTGTCTATTGATCTATACTAACCTCTTCCATCATTGGTGAATCAGATTCTTTATCACCTTTGGCTTCTTCTGAATCCTCTTTCAAATTTAAATCCACAATCACTTTTTCAAAAATTTGATTCTTCTTCTTGCTTTGAATCCTTGACCTAGTGGCATGAAGAGGTAGGGTAGTTACAAGAGCTTTCTCAGATTCTTTGATGATAAGATCCATTCCATTTTTTGACTTGGAAGTACCTACATCATAGATAGAAATAGGTTGTTTAGATGAGATTATTAGGAATGGAGATTCAATTATTGTTGTACATTGCTAGGAGACTATGTTTGAGCTCCTCCTAGTTTTTGATCTCTCAACCATTTTTCAATTCTCCTTATTTCTGGGAGGGTCTTAACTTCAATTCTATCTTTTTCACTTTTTTCCCAGTCAATTTATAGAATAGATGACTGTTTTATCTATTCAAATTGAGGAGCAGTCACCTATTCATCATTGTTAATAATTCCAAAAATGTCCATGTTTAATTTAAGGGTAATTATTTACCCAAGAGAGAACTTGGACCATAGTCTTCTTCTGACTTCAAATTCATCTGAACAATCCTCCCAATAATCCTCTAATTGAGGAATATGTGAAAACACTATTCCAAGATCCAATTTATCTCTAGCAAAACCTTTGCTATCAAATTGTAGTCTAGTTGTGAAGTATTGAAAATTAATTTTATTAAGATCCAATTCTAAATTCAAAGCATCAAATGTTTTTTTCTATGAATAACATCTAAGTTAAATAGGAAAAGATATACCAGATTTATTCTTTGTTGGGAATTTATTATCTACATGTGCTAATTGCCTACAGATTTCTATTAACACAAATTGGTCAAGAACATACCTCGATAACCTCAAAGGTTCACCATCAAAACCCTCAACTCTGATATAAGTGAACATGGAAAATTGAATTAAAAAAAATCATAAATATTAATTAGTTGTATAGCTCCATCATATAACCTTTTATTGATGTTGTTTGACAATCCAAAAGTCATTCTCCTAGTAAAAACATCATTGACCTTCTTGTAATCCTCATAGTAGTTATGCATTTGTAACTGTGAGTAATAATCATAAATTTTAGTATCTTCGTCCAAGGGTGCATGAAGTAACCCTACCCATTATTTCATAGAAGCTAGACAATAGAGGAGGTATGAAGACATATAAATCTCTCTATTTCCCAAATAATTACTTAAACCTAGATGCAAACTTTCAACTATAATTTCTGCCCAATCCAAATATTGCTCTCCCTAGAGATATCACCTCTATGAAAAAGTTCATCCAATACTCCCAATAATATGCATGAGTATTGCCCTTTAGCCTGTGTAGTAATACTATAATATCTTGACTTCTAGAATCATATTATTTCTTATTAATAGTCTAGATAGTCTTGAACCTCCTTTTTTGAATTTTAAGATCCAATTCCTAGCAATCACGCTCTTCTAAATTGCTTTCTTTAATGAAAAATAACCATATGAAGAAGTAATATTGAGGTAATAGTATGGTTCCTTGGGATGAATTCTCATTACAAACATTAGGGTTTGTCTGTTAATATGAAGTTAAACATTGCCATCTATAGTCCTGATGCATCTATTCTAAAGTTCATATCTGTTCATGCATTTAAAAACTAATTCAGGGCATTGGATAGCCATGGGAAAGGCTACATCTTCAACTAAACCACTTTCTACAATTTTTTGCATCATAGGATTTGACACAAGATTTCTAGCCCTTTCCTTAAAATCTTCCAAATTATATTAGACTAAAGAAGTGTCCCCAATTTTAGGCAGAGAACATATGAGACTAGGGCCGTGCTCATAATCAAGACAAGCAGATTTCATGGCTATAGGTTGGAGAATATAATGAAAAGAGAATGTTTTGATTTTTTTTTTAAAATAATGCCATAAATTCAAAAGGATCCTTCTTTCCAACCAAGTAAAGGAACTATCTTACAGTAAGAGTGAAACTCACCTTAAATTTATCTAAAATCACTACGAATTCAAGAAATCGAATATCTTATACCACATGTATTGTTACCCTTTGTATCACCCAGTATGCTTGTTTGCTAAATTTGAATTTTTCTCTCTTGATATAGATATTAATCAAGATAAAATAATTAAATTGAAATAATACATGTTAAACATGCTTGAAAAGACACGCATTTTGACATATGCATTAATGGCAAGAAAATTTTACGTGTGATTCTAATGAGTAATGATTATCTATAACCTCATGAAAATTCAAAATTTTCTACCTTATAATGAGTTTTGGATATATTCTCCTCTAAATCCCCCACTAATTTTAACTTAGAAAACTCCTCAGGGCTAGATGAGAGTATAGTCATTAAACCATTGAACCATCAAACTTTTGAAAATTGTGGTTCAACTTCGAGGTTCAATGATACGAAATAAAATACACATACTGACCAATAGTCACATGAATTTTCCAGAAACTTTTGAAGTTTGAAACATTCAACCATTGAACTCTTTAAACTTTGAGACAATGAACCATTGAAATTTTGAACTCCAAAAAAGGGTTCAAGTTCAATCAGAAGGTTCAAAGACAACTGAAATACAAAGGAACAAATAGTTTACTTTGAAAAATATTGAACCACAGAACTTTGCTATGTAAGTTCAATCAGTAGGTTCAAGTGATAGGTTCAAGTAGTACTTTAATTTATACAAGGGAATTGAGTGAACATGACTCGTGAAAAAACATTGAGTATTGAATTATTGAACTGTTGAACTCATTGAACCATTGAACTTATTAAACTTTTGAACTCTAAGAAAGGTTCAAGTTCAAAGGTTTAATTCTTCTATATATTTCACATACAGGAAATGATAGGCAGATGAATTTTCTTAAATAAAGATTCAACTTAATGAAAAAAGGTATGACCAACAAGGGAAAATAATAAGTTGACTATTGCTTTAGGAGAGTACATAAAAAATTGAATAAGGGTGACTCAAAAGCTAACATTAGCTCTGACTGGGGACTGTATTTTATGACAAAATGTAGAGAACTCAAAAACTCTAGTTACGCAAGCCAAGGACATAGAAATGGAAGAAAAAGAAGAAATAAAAACCAAAAATGGGAAAGGAAAACACAAAATGCAACAACAAAATAAAAGGCTATGTACAAAATAGGGGATACCTATTTCATAGTCGATACAACTTGAGATCCTGTCCATTAAAGGATAGGGGTAAAATAGCTCCATCCAGATATTCTAATTTAAAATAATTAGGACCAAGTACCTGATGAATTTTGAAAGGCCATTTCTAAAGTGAATCAAATTTACCATGTGTTCCTTTAGGTTCTCTCCTTCTATGCCATAGCAATACTTTATCTCCTTCCATGAACTTTTTGGATCTAGTTTTTTGATTAAAAATATTTTTAACTCTAGCTTGATGAGCAGTAATACGATCAACCAGTTCACGCCTCTCTTATTCAATCTTAGTTAAATACATAACTCTTTTTTCTAAATAATCTTGAAAGTACTGATCTTCAATAACATTTTGTAATCTAGCTACAGATAATTCTAGAGGTAATGATAGTTGTGCTCTTATTCTATAAACCAGCTCAAATGGTGCCATTCATATTACTCTTTTTGGGGTTACCCTGTCATCCCAAAGTGATTTGTATAGTCTCTTATGCTAATCTCTGGGATTATCAGTTACCAATTTCTTCGTGATGGATATCAAATTTTTATTACTAGACTCCGCTTGTCCATTCCCTTGAGGGTAATAATCTGATGAGTGAGAAAGAGAGATACTATGTTCATATCAGAATGAAGTAAGCTCTATTAAAGAAAAACTAGTATTATTATCTGCCACAATCTTCTGAGGAACACCAAAATGTACTAGTATATTTTCTTTGAGAAAATTACATACCACTTCTGAAGAAGTTCTCTTCACAAGGATTGCTTCAACCCATTCCATAAAATAATTAGTTGTTATTAGAATGTGTGGATGACCAATACTTGAAGGAGATGAAAGAGGACCAATGAAGTTTAATCCCCATTACTTGAAAGGTTCTTCAATAATGACAGGTCTCAGAGGTAATGTTGCAAGTTGTGGTCTTCCTAAAATCAATTTGCATTTTTCACAATTAGTCACCCATTTATATGCATCTTTGAACATACCTAGCCAATAATAACAATTTATAAGGATTTTTAAAGTTGTGACTGATGAAGAGAAATGTCCACCATAGGCTTCATTATGAAAAACTTCCAATAATTTTTATTGTTGTTCCTTATCTACACATCTCAAAAAGGTTCCATCTAGTCCCTTTTTATATAGGACATCACCCCATTTCACATATTTTGTTGATTTTAACTTCAGATTCCTTTTTTCCTTTGGGGATAAATGACTAGGACAGTATCCATAAGTAAGATAGTGTGCCATGTTTAGGAACTAGGGATCTTGTAAGCTCACGAATAGGATAGTAGGAATTTTTTATTCTTCTTTACTTCTAGATATCAATTTTCACAAACCTTGACCTCTAACTAATTTGGTTGGCTTAATTTCTAGATCATATTCTTGATTTTTAGCAACCCATGTTTCTCTATTGTTCATCCCAACCTCTTGCTGAGTCAGAATGCTTTTCACAGTTGAACTAGGAACAAATATAACTAAATCAGAATGAAGTATATAATATCTAAATTTTTTAACAGCCTTTAATACAACAAAAGCTTACTTCTCAACCAAAGAATATTTAAGTTCATGCTTCTTGAGAGGAACACTCATAAAGGCTATTGGAGCTTCTACATTTACTTCATTTTTTTGTAACAAGATGCCAAACATGGTATGTTCCGAAGCATAATAGTAAATAAAAAAATATTTTTGGAAATTAGGATCTACCAATGTAGGTGTTTGTGCAATTACTTCTTTAATATCTTCAAATATTTTTTTAGCAGCTTCATTCCATTTGAATGCTTGTTTTTCACTCATCATCCCCACGATAAGTTTTTTAATCTCAGAAAAATTAGAAATGAACCTTCTGAGAAAATTAATCTAACCAAAGAAATACTTAACTCCAGTCCTATTAGAAGGAAGACTTAACTATTGTATTACTCTAACTCTTTTTGGGTCAATTTTAATTCCACCCTTTGAAACTAGGTGTCCTAATAATTTCCCTTATATAACATAGAAAACCAACTTCTTAGGATTAAGAGATATCCCATGGATCAAGCATTTTTGTAAGATAGTCTCTAGATCCTTTAGATGATCTTCTCTTTTTCTAGAGAAAATAGTCTAATCATCAAGATAAATAATGATAATTCTATCATTCAAATCTTTAAATGATGAATCCATCACCGGTTAAAAAGTTGCACTAGCATTAATCAGAGCGAAGGGCATACATTTATAAGCAAAAGATCCACGAGGTGTAGTGAAAGCATTTTTATGTTGGTCAGCTAAAAATACACTTATATGATTATAATATGAGAACCCATCTAACATGGACATCATTTCTGACACAGCAACAGTTTTCACGATGTGATCCATCATAGGCAAGGGATAATTATCTTTTAAACTAGCTTGATTCAAATTCTTGAAGTCAACACAAATTCTTATTTCTCCATTCTTTTTGTACACTGTAATAATTTTCACCACCCAAGTGGAGTGATGAATTGGATAAATAATCCTAGCCTTTACCATCTTGTCAATCTCCTTAAAGATAGCCTTAGCAACTTTTGGGTTATAATTTCTCAGCTTGTACCTGAATGGAATCACATTTTCTTTCAAAAAGATATGATGCTAAAACTGTCCATGTCTAAAATCTTTAAGGTCATCATATCACCAAGCAAAGACATCCTTATACTTAATCAATACATTAATTAATTCATTTTTCTCATTTGATGAATAACACTTATCAATGGAGATCCATTTGGGGTTAGTTTCACTTCCAATGTTTATTTTCTCATAATCCTCTATTTTGTTAGGATTCTGGACAAGTTTGCTTTTAATATATTCATCTTATCTAGTGAACAAATGTTCTAGAGAGACTAGTCCTTTAGGGATTTTTTTTTTCTTTTAATTGAATTACATCATCTTTTGAATTGATCCCTGGATCAGGACTGAATTCTTTACATTTTATTTTAGAACCTTCAAAATAAATAGCCAAGAATGTATCAACATTCTCTAAAAAAAATTTGATTTGTTTATTATTCTCAAAAACTTGCTAATTTTTAGCATTATCTGGGACATTAGGATGATAGATTAGTTTTATTCTATATGAATACTTTTCAAAGTTGGGGTGTGGGAGAAGAAGAGAAGCTAATACTACTAGAGAATCTGCCTGAGTGTTCTGGTCTCTGGGAATTACCTCAATAGAAAAGGCATCAAAACATTCTATCTCATCCCAAACTCTTTTTTTGTAATGTCTTAATCTATCATTTTTAACTGAGAAAATGCCTCTCACTTGTTTGACAATTAATTCAGCATCTCCTTTTGCCTTGAGTATTTTTATACCTTTTCCTCTAGCTTCATTTAACCCAAGCAATAAAGATTCATATTCTGTAGTATTATTAGTGTTTTTAAATTCAAGTTTGAAAGAGTATGGAAAATTTTTACCTTCAGGTGAGATCAACACAACTCCTACTCCTAAACCAGTAGTAGCACAACTATCAACAAATTCCATGGTCCATAAATCATCTGAATGAATAGACTTTGGGATAGATTCTTATTTTAAATATTCAAAGGAGAGAAAATAGTTACCAAATTCACATTCTTCAAATAGAATCCAAGACTTAGGATCATCAGAATGATATATTGTAAACTTGCATTTAGATTTAGGTTCCAACTTAATTTTCTACTTTTCCACTAGAATTGTAGCTTATGACCAATCCAATTTAATCTACCCTCCCAAATATTTGCAAAAATTTTTGCTTAAAAACATCCCATAACTAGCAGGGATATCTACTACCAAGATAGTCAACTTTGCCTTTTTATTGGGATAGGCTGCAAGAGCAACTCGTGCATCTTTGATTTGTCTGAGCAAAAAAAATTATTTGCCATCCATGGAGTAACATCTACCAAATATTTTTTTAAGGGATAGGCCTAAGGCTTTGGCTACATAAAAAGGCATTATATTATCAGAAGCACCTGAGTCTGATACAATTACTAAGTTTATGACCATTTATGTACAAAGAAACAAAAAATGGCTTGGGTTTCATATCAGCCATATAAGGAGTATCATCAAATGAATTGAGGGTCATTCTAGAAGTATGAGTAGGTGATTCAGATGGAGAATTAAATAATTAGGCAATGGGAGACTCAGTATTAACATTTAATTGACATTTAGGTTTAGCTTGTGCAGGACCATTTTTTACATATTTAACCAATTTATCAAGTTCTTTGGGTTTTAACTTGAGATATTCAGCACAGTATATTTGAATCTTTACAGACTTACAAAATTCTAAAATATCAAAAGAAGTCTCATACTCATTTCTATTCAACAACTTACTTTCTTGTGTCTTAGCATCAAAAGTTTTAGTAAAAGGTTCTTTACCTTTAATGGGCACTTCTTGAGTATTAGAAAATCATGAATTCTTTTGACTTATAGTAAGCACAACACATGATATATCTTTAAGAGTAACCAATATTTCACCTCCTCTTTCTAAATCTGAATCATATTCTAGGAAGTGTATTTCAGAGTCGCCATGTCTCTCAAAGCTTCTTTCTTCTTCAGTAATCTCCCCTAAGATATCTTGAGTAGCAATCATTTGAGTATATCTAAGTATATCTAGACAAAAATTTCCATAATGATCAGTAGTTAAATGAAAGACACACATGCTATTTCTTCTAGGAGGGGCTTTTATAGTCAATCTTGGTTGTGTTGATGCAAGTGGTAATGTCCTGCCAGTATTTACTTGTTGATTTGTCTTGCCCATATCCTGATATGGTTGTTGGAATGAAGAACTAGTCTTCGATAATTGTCTCTTAAGGGAAAACATATCATTGATTATCTTTTGAACCATAAGATCCATAGAGGATGAAGGATGATTATTAGGTACTTGTACTTCTTTCTTCCATTTTCTAGCCATAATAAGATCATCTTCTAACTCAATTGCCAATGATTGTGTGCCTATTAAATCGACAATTACACCTCTTTTGAGATGAAAACTTATATCAAGAGGCATAAAATTAATAAATAAGCATTTCTAATTCTCAATAGTCAGTCTTTTAATAGTAGGAATATTGTGCACAATCCTATTGAATTTGGCTATAAATTCTCTCATGGGTTCATGTATTTATTTCTTGAGATGATTCAATTGAGCAAGAAGGGAATGTTCATCTTCTATGATTTTGAACCTATTTTCAAATGTATTTTTCATTTCATTCCAACTTGTGATTGAGGAATTAGTTAGATGATAAAACCATTGTGCTTCAATATCAATTATATTTTGTACAAAAAGCCTTATGGCTACATCTTGATGTTGTACACCTAACACACCATGTGCTACTATTAAATCACTTAAATTTTCCTTTGGTGATTGTATTCCATCTCCATTAAATTTGGGTAAATTTTTCCATACATTTAAGTTAAAGGATTAAGGTTAGCCCCTATATTTAGAGGTCCTATGGCTGCTCCCCAAGGTTGGGCCATTGGAATAAAATTTATGGCAGAAGGAAAGATAGTACCAGAAAGGGTTAAGGCTTGATAAACAAAGGATGTATAGGGTTTTGGAGGGCTAACAGGTATACTTCTAGATTTTATAACATGGGTAGGAATATAAGGAAAATTTAGGCTTTGTAATGTTTTAAAAGTAGAATCTTCAATTCCTTCTCTTCTTAAAGACCTTGTGTATCTTCTAGAACCCATCTTATGATATTATAATTAATAACTTCACACTTCAGGGGGTTTTAATTCCTTACTAGATTTTTTTCTTATCTTCTTCTTTACCTGAGTAATAGTAATCTTTTATTATCAGCCAATTCTTCTTTTTCTAGTATTCTACTTGCCAATCTATAATCATCAACATTCTGATGAGAACGCCAAGCAAGAGTATTTAACTGACTAATTATATCTTCTTGTTCATCTTGAAACCAATATTTAGTTGCAAAATAGGAATTATATTTTCATGAGGAAGCACCATTGTTGCCTCATATTAAGGTGACCAATATATTTTGTTCCCCAATGGAGTTTCCAAAAAATTGTTGGCTAACAGATTTGTCCTTATATAAAAATATTTTATTTTAACTCCATAACCTTCTCTCAAGAACAAATAAGTTAAACAAAAAATGGGTGAACTATCAAGATTAGTTCCACTCTAAATTAAGGTACAACTCCCTTTAAGATTTTCAATGAATTTAAATATTCAGATACACTTTTAACCATAAAGTGTTTAAAGGTAGACTAACATCCATACATCATTATGTTATTAATGTGATATTTTATAACAAAAATAGGTAAAAAAATACATAGATTCTATTTTCAATAACAATTAAATAGATAAATGTATATATGCTGAACCAATAAATGATAAAATACACCTAATGGATTGTCTAATGGAATATTAATTACTATATGAAAGAAGATTTCACACAGAAAACCCAATTTCAAATACTCAAACGCACAGATCCAAGTATGCGGTAATTAATTCTCCTTTTCACTCATAGATGAAAAACCTTTTAGACAAACATCACATATATTATAAATAATAGTGGTCCAATTCAGAAAAAATCTCTCCTTTTCTTCATCTATCTTCTTTCTTCTCTATCTCTCATTTTATTTTTACAACCAAACATATATATCGTTGCCTTAACTCATCCATCTTTTAAACTAAACCAGAGTTAAAGTAACTCTGACCCATATGGGATTTAGTTTTTTACATATTCAATAAAGATTAGGTTTTGAATAGAAAAGTAACTAAATAACTGAATAAAAGATACTATGTAAGTAAAATCATTGTTGAAGTGACAGACTAGGATCTCTGGATTTGTTGTATTTAATGGGGTAAACACGTTAAGATTTACACTCTTGAAATGTTGTAATGAACTCCTAAACTTTCAAAAGATTGGGTATGCTGACGTGTTTTATCCTTGCTTTCTAGATGTTTTCTTCCCTCCAAATTTTTCCCATCTTCTCTATGTGTTTCGAGAGTGTGTCAATAAAATGACAAAGAAGTGACTCTACCTTTAAAATTTGAGAGAAGTTTTTAGTTGATAAGCTGTCACTTTCTTTAATGATGTCAATCTTTTCCCTAAAGGACTGAATCACAACATTGACATCTTTTACTAGTTTTCTATCATCTTTTATATATTTGATATAAATAATCTATAGATTATGTTGTAATGACTAAATGAATTCAGTTATTTCCTTAATCATTTTTGTGATTTCCAATCATCCTTGTCTGGATACTTAATTTCTCCATTCAACATTTTTCTTACTTGCATATAATATATCTTCATCTAGTCTTGTCATGTTCTTTTTTGATAAAAACATTGTTATCCCATATTTTTTCACCTCGTCAATCTGATTCATCACGCTCATCCATTTTCCTTCATCTTTTATCCACAAAGAATTTTGAGTCTTCAAATAGTCAACAGTAATCATGGTTATATCATATACATTTTTCAATTTGTTAATGTATTTTGTACCTTTCAGGATCATACCATCCAACCAACTATCAAATACTCTGGTAATCATTTTTCCTCTATCTATTTAGTCCAGCATCCTTCGATTGACAAGATATTTTGGGTCAAAAGACAAGGGCATTTGGATAATTGGTTGTGGATCTAGACTATGAATGGTGTCAATGTACTCTGCCATTAACTATATAGTCTATTATAACTACCTTTTATCCTTTTCATCCTTCTAAGTTCTACTGGCTATCCTTTTAGTAGACTCTTCTAGATGATGCACATCCATGGCATGTGATGTAGTCCCAACGTCTACCTTTTCAATTGTAAAATCTTGAATAGTAGGATCTTGAACTTCTTCATTGGTTTTTGGTTGGGCAATTTCTGCATTCCAGTTCCCTATGTTTAGGTCAACATCTACCCTGGATGTTGTTTTTAACTTTTTGGATTTAGGAGATTTCCCTAAAAACTTATTCACCATATCTTCCAAGGGTAAATAAAATGGAACTACTTTTCTTTTATGACTGATTGAACTTTCCAACTATTTAGGTGTAGAAGTTCAGGCTTCTTTATCAAGATTCAATTGATCAAATGACAAAGCTGAAATAGTCATCAGTTTGGTAGAATTAGAAGGAATCATTGTCTATTGATCTATACTAACCTCTTCCATCATTGGTGAATCATATTCTTTGTCAACTTTAGCTTCTTCTAAATCCTCTTCAAAATTCAAATCTATAATCACTTTTTTAGAAATCTGATTATTTTTCTTGCTTTGAGCCCTTGACCTGGTGGCACGAGGAGGCAAGGTGGTTACAATGGCATTCTCAGATTATTTGATGATATGATCTCTTCTAGTTTTTGACTTGGAAGTACCTACATCATAGATAGCAATATGTTGGTTATATGAGCTTATTAAGAATGGAGATTCAATTATTGTCATACATTGTTAGGAGACTATGTTTTGAGCTCCTCCTAGTTTTTGCTCTCTCAGCCATTTTTTAGTTCTCCTTATTAATGGAAGGTTCTTAACTTCAATTCTATCTTTTTCACTTTTCTCCTAGTCAATTTCTAGAATAGATGATTGTTTTATCTGTTCAAATTGAGGATCAGTCACCTGTTCATCATTGTCAATAATTCCAGAAATGTCCATGTTTAATTTAAGGGTAATTATTTTCCCAAGGGAGAACCTAGACCATAGTCTTCTTTTGACTTTAAATTCATCCAAACAATCCTCCCAATAATCCTATAATTGAGTAATATGTGAAAACCATGTTCCAAGATCCAAGTTATCTCTAGCAAAACCTTTACTATCAAATTGTGGTCTTGTTGTGAAGTATTGAAAATTGATTTTCTTAAGATCCAATTCTAAATTCAAAGCATCAAATGTTGTTTTGCATGAATAAAGTCTAAGTTCAATAGGAAAATATATACCATATTTATTCTCCATTGGGATTTTTTTTCTACATGTGCTAATTGCCTACAAATTTTTATTAACACAAATCGGTCAAGAACATACCTCGGTAACCTCAAAGGTTCACTATCAAAACCCCCAACTCTGACATAAGTGAACCTTGAAAATTTAATGAAGAAACTACCATATATATTAATTATATGTATAGCTTCATCAGACAACCTTTTATTGATGTTGTTTGACAATTCAAAAGTCATTTTCCCAGTAAAAACATCATTGACCTTCCTGTAATCCTCATAACAGTTATGGACTTGTAACTATGAGTATTAATCGTAGATTTTTGTTGTCTTTATCCAAGGGTGCATGAAGTAACCTTACCCATTATATTGTAGAAGTTAGACAATAAAGGAGGTACGAAGACATATAAAACTCTCTATCTCCCAAACAATTACTTATACCTAGATGCAAACTTTTAGCTACAATTTCTACCCAATCCAAATATTGATCTCCCTAGAGAATCACTTGTATGAAAAAATACATTCAATCCTCCCAATAATATGCATGAGAATTTCCCTTTATCCTATGTATTAATACTATAATATCTTATACTTCTAGAATCATATGTTTTCTTGTTAATGGTCTGGGTAGTCTTGAACCTCCTTTTTGGAATTTTAAGAGCTAATTCCTAGCAATCACGCTCTTGTAAATTGCTTTCTTTAATGCAAAATAAACATATGAAAAAGTAATACTGAGGTCAAAGTATGGTTCCTTGGGAGGAATTCTCATTATAGACATTAGGGTTCATCTATTAATAAACAGCAAAACATTGCTATCTACAGTCCTGATGCATCTATTTTGAGGTTCATATCTATTCATACATTCAAGGACTAATTCAGGGTATTGGATAGCCATGGGAAAGGCCACAGCTTCAACTAAACCACGTTCTATAATTTTATGCATGATAGGATTTGACATAGGATTTCTAGCTCTTTCCTTAGAATCTTCCAAATTATATTGGACTACAAAAGTGACCCCAATTTCAGGAGGAGAACATATGAGACTAGGGCCATGCTCGTAATCAAGACAAGCAAATTTCATGGCTAAAGGTTGGAGAATATAATGAAGAGAATGTTTTGAATTTTTTTTAAATAATGCCATAAATTCAAAAGGATCCTTCTTTCCAACCAAGTAAAGGAACCAGCTTACATTAAGAGTGAAACTCACATTAAATTTATCTGAAATCACTATAAATTCAAGAAATCAAATATCTTATACCACTTGTGCTATTCTCCTTTGTATCTCCCAGTATGCTTGTTTTCTAAATTTGAATTATTCTCTCTTGATATAGATATTAATCAAGATCAAATAATTAAATTAAAATAATACGTGCTAAACATACTTGACAAGACATGCATTTTGACATATGCATTAATGGAAAACACATTTTACATGTGATTCTAATAAGTAATGATTATCTGTAACCTCATGAAAATTCAAAATTTTTTTCCTTGTAATGAGTTTTGGATATATTCTCCTTTATATATCCTGCTAATTTTAACTTAGATAAATCCTCATGGTGAGATGAGAGTATAGCCGTTGAAACATTGAACCATTGAACTTTTGAAAATTATGGTTCAACTTTGGGGTTCAATGATATGAAATAAAATACACATACTGAATAATAGTCACATGAATTTTCTAGAAACTTTTGAAGTTTGAAACATTGAACCAAACTCTTTGAACTTTAAGACATTGAAACGTTGAACTTTTGAACTCTAAAAAAGGGTTCAAGTTCAACCGGAAGGTTCAAAGACATAATTGAAATACAAATGAACAAATAGTTCACTTTGAGAAATATTGAACCATTGAACCATTGAACTTTGCTATGTAGGTTCGATCAGTACAATCAAGTGATAGGTTCAAGTAGTACATTAATTTATACAAGAGAAATGAGTGAACATGACTCTTTACAAAACATCAAGTATTGAATTATTAAACCATCGAACTCATTAAACCATTAAAATTATTGAACTTTTAAACTCTGAGAAAGGTTCAAGTTCTAAGGTTCAATTCTTCTAGAAATTTCACATATAGGAAATGATAGGCAGATGAACTTTCTTAAATAAGGAGTCAACTTAATGAACAAAGGTATGACCAACAAGGGGAAATAATAAGTTGACTATTGATTAAGGAGAGTACATGAAAAATTGAATAAGGGTGACTCAAAAGCTAACAGACATTAGGCCAATGTAGTTCAACAAGGGTTGGATAATGGTGCTCAAATGAGTTTTCCCAACTTAATGGACCACATGGTCTAGTTTTGTTAAAGGTTTGCAGAGAAAAGGGTGTGTACTGAAGGTGGGTTGAGGGATCATAAATAGGGATTTTATTTTAATGTTACTCTAATGTTATTCATGGTTATGGTTATTATTATTTGATGGAGGATAGTGGTGATACATAAGTAGGTTAGACAACCATACTAAATGAAAAATCATGAGATGTGGGTCTAATAAAATAGATGATTGAATGATGAGAGGATAATAAATGGGGTATATATATTTTTTGTTGATAAGGACAAAATAAAACAAAACCCAAAGTTGGACTGGCTTATGAAAAATAATCCTTTCAAATGCTTCACATGAGTATGTATTGGTTCATAAAACAAGTTTCTTTATCACAGTGTGTTAAGCAAGCTCCAAATGCCCTCATTTATATATAGTATAAAGGGAATATGGGTGATAGGTGGTGTGAAGGATGAAGGGTAATATGTATGGTAACCTTTTGTGGGTAAGTTTTCCCCTTTTATAGGTGACCTAATAATGATGATAGACAAGTCCATGTCATATGCTATATGTAGACTGATTAATGTAGGAAGTCTACATGTGAAATTCAATTGTGGCCTCCATCTTATTATGTTTTTTGAGATCTTATTTTATCTTTCAATATTATTTAGAATTTACTTTGATTGTGATAGTGGGTCTTTAGTTTTATTATTGTACATGGGAAGTTGATTGATATGGGAAGCTTCCAAAGAATTGCTCTTCTTTTGATAAAGTTAATTTAGCCATCCTTCAAGGGAGTGGTCTAAGTTTATTAAATTTGTTTAATGCTCTTGATAATTTTATTTCAAGGGAGTAGTCTACCTTATATTTGACAATTTTTATTTTATTTTTTAGAAGCTGTCTATTAAGGGAGCAGTCTGTAATGCTTAAGATATTAACCCAAGTAATACTACGATATCCAAATTGTCTTTGCATGTCATGTTTTTAGATATGGAAAAGCCTAATTAGGTTCATAGGTTTACCATTATGAGGGTAAAACTTTAACACAAGAAGGTTAATGATATGTTAAGAGGTGTGGTTTTGAGAAACAATGACCATGGGATTTCATCTTGTTATAGATGAAAAGAATACATGAGAACCATGCCATGGGTAGAGCCATGGTACCCATATTTAGGATTAGGCTATGACTATGATGGTTAATCACATTATTTTATGTCATAATCAATTGTCCTCAAAATGAGAGGAGGAAGATGGGTGAAGGTTAAAATATCATAATCAAGGGATGAGCTTAAGTTAGCCAAAGCAATGAGCTTGATCCTTCTTTAACATAAAAATATACATAGATACGAAGCATTGAGAGGTTTAGGTTCTATTTACCTTTAATAGAGGACAAATTATAAGCTCCTCATCCATAGTTATGGGTAATGATGTAGGGTCCAAACCAATTGAAAGTAATCTTTCCTTGTTTACTCTTCTCCATGTTGGTTTTATTTTAGGATGAGGTCTCTAATATTGAAGTCTCATTGTTTGAGGTGATTTTTATAATCATGTTTGATAAGATCTTGATAGATATGAAGGTGGGTGAGGGATACTAAATGATGCTTGTCAAGTAGGTCAAGCTAAGCTAAACAATGTTGAGGATAATCTTCTTCATAAATGATATCTTGCAAAGATATGTGAAGAGAGGGGATTTGGTCTTTAAGAGGCAAGGCTACCTTTGCTTTGAGTACTAGAGAGAAAGGGGTAACACCTATAGAGGTTTGTATGCTATTATGATAGGCCCATAAATTGAATGGGATGTGTAAGTGCCAATCTTGACCTGAAGCGCTGATAACTTTGGTTAGTATTTTGTTAGAGGCTTCTTCCTGTCCATTTGCTTATGGATGGTAAGGTGAGGAAAAGCTTAGATTGATGAAAAATGCATCACATAAACCTTGCACTTGCTTATTTTTGAAATATTTTCCATTATCAATGATGATCTTATGAGTAACATTGAAGTGACATATGATATGATGGTTGATAAAATCAACAATCTTCTCTGGTTTAGTTGGGATAAAAGGAATATCTTCCACCCACTTGGTAAAATATTCAGTGGTTGTGATGATGGAGCTATGTCATTAAAAATAATGGAGGTTGATTTCCCCAATGAGATCAAGCCCTCATTGTGATAAAGGCCAAAATTCCTTAGATAATTGGAGGCCATTGGCTAGTGCATGATGTAAGTTAGCATGTTGTTGACATTTAACACACTTTTTTACCTAATCATAATCATTTTAGTTGAGGGTGGGCCAATAATAGCCAAGGTGAAGGACACGTTTAGTGACTATTAGACTACTAAAGTGTCCCCCTACATGTCCCGTTATCCATTTCCCTAATGGCATAGGAAGATTCATGGTTGCATAGGCAACAAAGAAGGAAACTGTCAAAAACGTCTTTATAAAGGATTCCCCTTAGTATAGTGTAATGAGAGGTACTCTAAACAATTTTTTTTAGGCTATCCTAGAGAGGTTGGGAGGAAAAAATCCTAGGTTGAGGTAGTTAAAATTTTGGTCATACCAAATGTTAGATGGGGATTCTTCCACATTACAAATGGTAGGGAGGTCAGATTAGTTAGAAGGAGTGGTAAAATGATAAATGGTGAGAAATATTTTGGAATTAGAAGTTAGAGAAGAACATATCTGGAAAGTAATGTAAGCCATTGTATCCATAAATTTATTAGTAGATTAGGGAATAGATTAGACAAGGTAACGTTTGAATGATGCTAAGAGTTTATCAAATAAAATTTTGTATTTTTTGAAGACATCATTCTTACATTAGTAGGAGTCACTGACTTGGTTGACCATGAGCTAGGAATCACCAAAGACATTGATGGTCTTAATTCTGAAGGCTAAAGTGGCTCAGAGACCTAAGATTAGGGCTTCACACTCAGCCATATTATTGGTTCATTTGAATTCAAGTTTGAAGGAAAGAGGAAGGGGTTTGCCATCAAGAGGAATGAAAATAACTCCAGCACCCCCACCTTACTGACACTTTGAACCATTTAAGAACATAGTCATTTGGTAGGTTATGTCCTCTTGGGAAAGAGTAGTAATGGATTCATCTAGGAATTCAAGAGGAAGTGGTTGGTGATCTATCAAAGGTGCTTAAACAAATTGGTTTGCAATGACTTACCCTTTAATTAAATTTTGTTGAGGAAACTCAAGATAAAATTTTACTAAGAGCATAAGCCATTTGTCCATGCAATGTTTTTGGTATGGCTTGGAATTCATGTACTTAAGTTGGTCGATGTTGGTTATGACATAGGTTTTATGGTTAAAAAGATAGTCGCAGAGTTTGGTGGCCATGAATGTCAAGTCTAAGTAGATTTTCTTGGTATGGGTATATTGTGTCTTGTATCTAGAATCATGCAGCTAATGTAGTATATAACTTGATCTCTGTGTTGTTCATCTTGATGAGCTAACAGGTCCCTAGGGAATGGTCAGTGGTAGAGATATATAAGTAAAAGGAATGGTCATCCTTAGGATGGATGAGGACAGGTGGTGACAAAATTATTGTTTGAGTGATTCAAAGGCCTTTTGACAATTGTTATTCCATTTAAAAGAGACATCTATTTTTAGAAGGTGATGGAAAGGTTGGCACCAGTCTGAAAGCTAGGAAATGAAATAGAGAATGGATTGAAGTTTTCCATATAGGCTATGGAGTTATTTAAGGCTGTTGGGAGGGTGCATCTCCAAGATTGATTTGACCTTGGCAGGATATACTTCAATTACTTGAAGAGAGATGATAAATCCAAGAATCTTTCTTGAAAGCACCCTAGAAACACATTTCTTGGGGTTGAGTCTGACATGAAAATGGATTACGTGTTCAAATATAATGCTGAGAACTTTCAAATTATCTTGGAAAGATTTATATTTTCCCAAGAGATCATCAACATAATCCTCTATAATGGTATGGATGAGGTCATGGAAGATGTAGGTCATGTCTCATTCGTAGGTTGCACCTACGTTATTTAACATGAGGGGCATGACTTTATATAAAAAATTTCCCCAATGGGTGGTAAAGGTAGTTTTATGATGATATTTAGGAGCAATAAAGATATGATTGTAAACCAAAAACCCATCCATGAGAGATAAAATCTTGTGGCCAATTGTAAGATCAATAAGTTGGTCAATACTAGGCAAAGGAAAGTCATCCTTAGAGTAGGTGAGATTAAGTTCATGAAAGTCCACACAAATGCATAGACCCCTAGTGGCTTTGGTGATAGGTATGATGTTTGAGACCCATTAGGGGTAATCAATGGGTTGAATGAAGTTTATAGATAAGAGATGTTGAAGCTCTTCTTTGACAATAAGAGCTATATGAGGATGCATGTGTCAAAGTTTTTTTTTAATAATCTTGGTATCATTATGAGTGAATATGTTATGGTGTCAATGGTGGGGTCAATCTCAAGCATGTCATTGTAAGACTAAGTAAATGATTTGCTACGGTCTTGGAGGAAAGAAGAGAAGTCTCAAAGCTCTTTGGCATTCAATGATTTGCCCAATTTGAAAACATGAGGGCTGTCCATAGTGCCCAAGTTGATATTCATGGTGGATTTATTCAACATGGTTGAGGATTCAAGAGGAAAGGATTTATGGATTGAAGAATATGGGGTAACAAGGTAGATGAGAATAGAATCATCATCTTGATGTTGGATAGTATTGATGGTAGGAGAATATTTCTCTATCATTTTAGCATGGATGAGAGGAAAGGTTTAAATTTGGCCATCCTTTTGATAGGTCAAGGGGTCTAAACTAACAGTGTTGATAAAAAAAAGTTAGGAGAAATAAGATCAAAATCCTTAGACTTTGAAGGAGGTTAGTTTGGTCAGGAGGGGATGTCTTCCTTGATGGTGCTAATAGGTTTGGGTGCACTGGTGGGTTATTCAAGTGGTATAAACATAAGGTCAAATGACTCATGATTTTTATGGGTTTTGATCAAAGGTAACTCATGAGGTCTTTATTCATATTGGCCCATACCAAATATCTTCCAGGCACACCTATGAAGGTATAATTTAGTGAATGGTGGTTTTTCAAGGTAGGAAAATTTAGAGGTGAATGGTTAGATGGAGGAGGTAATGGTGGAATCAAAAAGTGGTCAATCATTTTCCCCATGGATAATTTTTTTTTGATGGTGGGGAGAGCAAAAGGGATGATTTTTATGATGTTAGGGTCATAGAAAGGGTCATGTTTGAGGTTCTTATATTCTTGATGAGTACGGAAATAATAAAATTCTAGAAGGTGATACTCCCCTAATGTGATTCATTGTAATATATATCCCAAGGGATCCTCTATGGGGATCTATGAAGAAGGAATGGAAAAGCTTGTTGATGTTTCATCGATGGTTGGTGGTTGGGGTGTAACTATTGAAGGTGCATTAGATGAGTGTATGAGGACATCATTGGGGTAATAGTTCATGTTACATGTTGAGAAAGGATTTGGGTCTACTTGGATATTAACAACCTATCACTTGTGCTCAAACTTTATGCTCTCTTTTTCCACTTCTCTCTTGAAGCTTCAATGCTCTCTTTTTCCTCTTTCTTTTATATTCTTCCCTTGACTAGTTTTTTGTCCTTCTCAAAGGACTTTGGGATTGTATCTTTTATTATCTCTTTATAAATATTATTATTCTCTATGATTACCGTATCATATCAAACCTCTAACCTCTTCTTCTCCCTCAATACCCTGCAAGGTTATCTGTCATGCCTATCTCATGGTATTATGCATTCTTCTCAAATCAACAAAAATGTAAAGAATTCAAAACACAAGTTTACCAAAGCATACCTTGCCTTGATCTGATATCAAAATGATGCATATGAATTAGGGATAATTAATCAATATCATCATCACTTTTTTCCCAATCCAACTTATCTCATGCACTTGATGGTTTGAACTTGATTGTCCTTGCTTATAACTAGTTGAACTCTCTTTTGTATCAATGGGATTTTTCTGATCCTTGAATTAAATATGTTCCTTGAGGTTTATTTAATGTTATTATATCCTTCAAATATAATTCAAATTACATTTTTGTCTCTTAGCATCCATCTTTACAAAACTTGATTCCAATCTCTTACAAGTAGCTTATTAGGCTCCTTCCCTTAGGTCACAAAGACCAAAAATTTGACTTAGGTGGAAAAATTTAAATATTCTATCATGTATTATTTTATATGATCCAATAACACATGTTTAAAATCCATACACCTATCAATTCACTTTACTTAACTCTTTCTACATATTTAACTCTTTATGGTCACTCTAGGCTAATAGCCTTGTTTAGGCCTTTTCCATTTGTTCCATCATTTTAGGTTATATTCACCAGAAATAATAAACTATATATAGTTACCCTATCCCATTTGAGGTACTTATAAAGTTTCATGTCTTTATTCCTCTTTTATCTATCCTTTCCTTTACAAAATCACACTGTTTTAGGCATTTTTATCCCTCTATTATTGCCACAGTGCTTAAATATATACATGCCATTATCCTAAAAACTCCAAACCATGTGAATCAATTTTTTCACCTATAATATAGTAATAATAAAAAAAATTGTCTCATTTTGACAATCAAATCTTTCCCAATCACTTAAACCCTAATTCTAGGGTTTTCTAGGCCTGTATAAACCCGTGGGCTTTTATAATTTGTTATCTTGAGTTATAGATCACTTCAAAAGCTCAAATAAAATTTTAAATATTTTTTTTCTCTTATCCACAATAATAAAATATCTTAGATCCTCTATTAAACCTTAATTAGCTTGAATAATCCCAAATATATAGTTCTAAATAATAACATGGACTATGGGGTAGAGTATATCTCAATTTGATGTCTGTTAAGATTTAGATCACATTTTTAAGTGATTAAGAGAATTAATAGGTATTAATAATCAATAAAATACCCTATTATAACCCCAATCTCCACTTCTTGTTAGATATTATTATATCACATTAATTCTTAGGTTTCTAGTAGTTCAATAGGACTATGATAACTCAAACAGTTGTAGCTTATCATAAGGTTATCCTTATGTGTAAAAATATTATTTGGGACACTCATACATATTTAAACCTTTTCAATACTCAAGAACCATCCATTACCTTTCACCCCTACCGACTATATTTGCATCTACTAACATTTGATTTTATCAAAATAGAGTCTTTGATCAAGAATAGGGGAATGCCAATAACCAAAGGTCTTACTACTTTATCATACCTATGTATTGGATTCCTTTTATCATTTATTTATTCAAACAATTATAATCAATAAACACCTTTTATTTAAGAAATATCCTTATTTCCCATTTGACTTTGTACCTTCTATGGGACCTACAAGTTTGTTGTAGCAATAGGGTCTTTTTACATTTGTCTTATGATATTCTCAATGGTCATCAAGATATCCAAGGTTTTATAACATTTATTATAATTTTATGAACCATTCCTTCAAATATTCAATTGAAAATACAAATAAACAAGCTTTATTTCCCTATACAAGGTGACTATCAACCCAAAACAGGGTATGACATAATTATAATGTTTGAGAGTTCACATGGTTAGTGAAACTTTACACTATAGTATCAGTCATACAAATTTAAATAATTATTTCCTTATATATATTCACACATTACTCTGGGATTTTTAACTCTTGATGTTCATTAACAAACCCTTCTTGCCAACTCTACCAATCAACTAGGCAATACATAGAATCCTTCAATACTGGGTTGTTTACAAATAATTATATAGATTCACATACCACCAAGGATAAAATATAGGTTTAAATTATTTTAAAAATTACTCATAGAAAAAATCCAAATCATTTTCTTCTAACATCAATCCTCAGCCATAACCAAACTCCCTCACAGGCTTGTCACCCTGCATATATATTTTTGTCCTACAAATAATACCAAAACATCTATACCTTGGGTCTTAAAGAACTATGCAGACAATATAAAATAAATAAAATTTTATAACTCTTCAAACATTTATGCACATAATATTAATCTTTTCCTTTATTCATTTACAACAATATTGCTTACAATATGATCCAAGAATGGATCTTCAAGGTTCCATCAATCCTTGAGAGATGATTATATCAATTTTCTTTTGATCCTTGATTTTCATTTATTGGAGATTCATATCCTCTCTCAATAATACTATCCTATGCCATATAACTCCATAAAAATGACTATTATTTTCATTTCAACATAAGATTTCCCCCAAAATATTTATAAAAACAACTTCTTGTCCATAACCAATTCTCAATGCACAAGGAAGATCTTTCATTATTTCAAATGACTTAATTGAATAACTAAGAATATAATGAATTATGACACATTAATTATGTCCTAAATATATCTCCTAAACCATATTTTACAATCCAATCACTTAAAACACACAAATGACTCTATTAGTCTCTATTGCACTATGTTGAATTTTTAAATTCTTATTTTTGGAGGGAAAACTCCTAGAGATCACAAAACACAACCTCATGACTTAAAATGTATTTATAATACACAAATGAAATTAATAAGGTCCCATACACAAATTTAATCTCAACTTTGACCACCTTTGACTTATTAATGACAAAAACACAAAAATATAATTTTTAGGTTAATGCTCCTACATCATTATAAGTAAGTGTGAACTATCAAAACTAACCTATGGGTGCATCAAATGAAAAGAAATAATTTTAATATGGGAATATTAAGATATATTTCCATGTATTAAGTGATAAAATTTCAATATTCTTATATCTTATCACAAGTAAAGAAATGAATACTTCAAAAGGGATAGAACTATGTTATGAAAATCATTTCACAAGGGAAGTCATACTAACGTACAAGGGATCTAACAAAATCACTAATGAAAGAAGTAATCATCCCAAAATAGGGGGGAATTAAATAGTCAATTAATCATGAAGGGGCTAAGGTAAAAATGATAAAATGGTAATAAATTTTAATAATTAAAGTGATACCTAAGAGCCAAAATGGAAACAAAGGCTAGAAGTAAAATATAATAAAACTAATAAATTAGAAAAGAAATAATGGATCTAAATTTGATGTGAAAATATAAAATAACCGAAAATGAAATAAAGGCTAAAATTAAAATGAAACAATACCAAGGAACCCAAAGTAAATAATGGTGTAATTAAAATGAAACTAAATGGAACAAATGCACAAAAACAAAGAAACACAAGACACAAATAACAAAGAAATTTATGCTAATGCATAAATCAAATACAAGAATGTGAAATACAATAATATGTGTCTTAAAAGGTTTATTGAATTAGAATTTATTTGTTAATGTGTAATGAATAAGAAGAGTGGGAATCATTTAATGCCCCAAAGGTTAATTTGATGTAGGGATGGGCATATCAATATTATCCAACATGTGATATGGAGTGAGGGGTAGTGGAATTGATAGAATGAATTGCATTGGTATGGCTAATATAGTTTGACACATGAAAATGTGTTAATATGTTGGATTTTAAACATTTTGAAATTGGCATAGGATATGTAGGAGAGGTATGAATAGGTATGTGATACAAAATGACCATTTATGATGCATTTTTTAGTTGGCTTGTGAATTAAGTGCTCCTTGGGTTCATGCAGCCTAAGAGTTTAAGGTTTGACAAATGAAACAACCCATTTTAAATTATTCATGATATATATCCTTTCCCTATTGGTACAAGAATAATGATAAAATATGATTTGGACAAAATTAGTGGATAAGGTGAAGTTATGTGTTACTAGTTTTTTATCATTAGGTAGGTGATGTTGATATGTTTGTGATCTTTTAGACTGGGCTTGTGAGGATTGAAGATAGCCTTGATAACATTGTTGTGTAAGAGTATCAAGATTCAAATGTGGACCAAAATAGAAGTTAATATCAAATTGATGAAGAACATGACAAGTCTCAATAGTATAACCTATCATACCATGCAACCAATAAAAATTATTCAGGATTAAACAATTTTGGAGGAGATTTAGAAGGATCAAAGTTAATAGATTTATAATATGAAAATTTCTCATTAAGTTCTTATATACCTAATGGAGGGTGGGTTGGGTTAAAATTTGTTGAATTAGATTCTCCTTTTTGATGTTGGGGAGACTTTGATGAATAAATTTTATGAGAAAATGTTTGGAAATATTCCTTAGTAGTTTCTTGAGGTGATTCAAATTAAATCATAAGAAAGTCTCCCCTTTTTTCTTGGTCTAGGCTTATTCCAAAGTTTTAAGGGAAAATATCTAAAATTTGTATTGGAGAGGAGATTTAATATAAATAATAAATACTTTTAAAATATTATCATCACTCATTTTATGGTATTATTTGTGAGCTAGAGACTTCCAATATTCTATGGAAGAATGAGCATATTCGTTAGGTAGCTGCTTAGAATTGATGAAGTGGCTAAGGATATTTCTAGGAAAGATCATTGTGTTAAAATTATTTAACTAGAGAATTGACAAAATCCTCTAGTTTTAAGATGGAATTTTGAGGTAGTTGATTATACCAATCTAAATAAACTCCCATGAATGTTTTGATAAGAAGGTTTTATGATGTAGTAATTGGTTTTGTATTGGAAAGACATGAATGAAGGAATTCAATAATTTTATCTAAAGTGATAATATACATGTGTTTATGATATAAATCCTTCATTATGAAATGATCTTGACAAATTGGAATATGAAAGGAAGACATAACTATGAAATTTTTGTGTTATTTGAATTAGGTCAAACACTTATTATAATATGTTAGCCACCTATTGAACTTGGTCGACCTCCCACTGAACTAGGTTGGCCACCTACTAAACCAAGTCACCCAACTACTAAACTATGTTGGACACATACTGAACCAGGTTAACCACCTACTAAACTAGGTTAACCACCTATTGAATTATGCTATCCACCTACTCAACTATGTTAACCACCTGCTAAACTATGTTAGCCACCTATTGAAAAAGGATAACCTACTACTAAAGTAGGTCAACTAGAATTGACTTAGTTCAAAATACATGAAATTAAAAATGCAATAGGTCAATAAGGGTTAAATTAGTCACACAAGAGATAGAAATAATAATCTATAAAGTGACAAGGTTAACCTGGGTGACTTAGTTGGATGGATAAGTAAAAATAGTAGTCTAGAAACCTATTGGGTTGACCTAGGTCAACTTAGTTGGAGTAGACAAGAAAAAAAATATAACTAGGTTGAGCATAGTTGAATAATAAGAATAATATTGAAAACTAAGTTGACCTTAGTCAACTTGATCTATTCAAACATAGTCAACTAGGCCAATATTGGTCAATCTAGTTGAATCACACAATATAAAACTATGTTGGCATTGGTTGACCTAACTTGAAATATGAAAGAAAGAAGTAGGAAACAAGAAGAAATGAAAGTTTACAACTAGCTATCTAAAAATAAGATGGGGAAGATGATCTATAAGGATTTTATTGATTTTTAGAATATATTATCCATTGGATAGTGGTGGCCTAATGTTTTATAGTACTGACTATAAAATATTATATTTTACCCATAACCCACTAAACTTGATTTCAAGGGTAATCTAAAAGTAACTTATCAATGCTAACCATAAATTGATGCATCAAAATATTAAATAGTTGAATAGATTCGAATGGTTCAATATAAGTAAAAATATTAAAGTTCTTAAATACCATGTGGTATGTGGAAACTAAAGACGATGTTTATCTTTTCATTAAGGCTATGACTATTATGGAAATCCCCTCACACCACAATATTTGTAAACAATAGGCAATGATTATAAATAGAGTATTGCATAAACCTTCATGACAATAGATAAGTAGTTTCATAATTATCATTACATAGTTTTTATGGAATCAAGACAATGTGAAAATAATGGAAAATTCAAGTGACAAAAACAAATTTGTAATTTATTAAATTAAATAGGTAGCCAAATATTTTTTAAAGTAAAAGTGAGATTAATTACTATGAAAATAATGTGAAATTTCATGTTTATGTGAAAATTGAAACACATATAAATAGGTTGACCAAGGTTGATCTACTTGAGCAAATAAAATAGAGCAAGATCGACTCTAGTTGACATAGCGTGTTGTAAAAATATGGCAAAACAAACTATGTTAGCCAAGTAAAATTAGTTTATGAGTAAGACAAAAAAAATTTAAAAATAAGTTGGTTAGGTCAACTTAGTTGATTATGTGATACAATTTTAATTTAACTAAAAAAATATAAAGAACATAATGAAAATATGAAGTACTAAGTAATTTTACTGAAAAAATAGAATTAAAAAACTAAGATAATTGACAAATTTGAAGTACTAAATTAGTTAGAACAAACTTGAGTGATATAACAAGGTTGACTAGGTTAACTTAGTTAATTGAATTTTAATAGTGAAAATGGTAGAAAATAAATTGGGTTAACTAACACAAGCTAGTTATTTTTGGATGAAAATATTCAAACAAAGAACAAAACTAGGTTGACCAACACAATCTAGTTGGCTATAGATACGAAATATAAAACAAGAGAATAATAATAGGTTGACTAACATGACCTATTTGAATGTAAATTGAAAATATAAAAACTAATAATAAGACTAGGTCAACCAACACAACCTAGTTGATTCTGGATGAAAATCTACAAACAGAGAAAAAAATAGGATGATTAGCACAACCTAGTTGATTGTATATAAACAATTTAAAATACAATGTTTAGATTCATGTTATGTTCACTACAATGTATGAAATATATATATATATATATATATATATATATATATATATATATATATATATATATATATATATATATATATATATATATATGAAACTTATCCTAAGAAAATCTAAGCTCAAAGAATGTAATCAACTAACAACTATTATAATACTTTATGTATCAGGAGCATGAACAAATTGGATATGCTAAACATAACTAGGGAGCACTTACCACACAAAACTAAAGGAGATGATTTGAAATCCTAAGGAAAATAACATAATACAATAAAATTAGCTAGGTATTCTAATGCATAAAATTAAATCTAATATAGTGCTTCAAAGATTATAACACAAACGTGGATGGTTTAAAACAAATAAAATAAATAAGGGATCATGGGAGGGAAAATGCAAGCCTATATCACCTAAGGAGGAAGATGGAAAGATTACAAAACCATATAAAAACACTAAATTTATTTATAAAAGTAATTTAATAAAGTGTTTATATATTGAAACCTATTATCTTGTGTAATATCTATCTATCAAAACTTAGAGATATCTACCTTTAACCAAACGTGTTAAGCTTCAATCTCCCCCTTAGATAATCTTGATTTTCAAAATATTGCTATGTATTTTTAAATACAACACTATATAAATAATATCTAGGATAAAATACTCCTACTTGCATCTAATAATTCCCACAAGACAAGTTATCTTCCCTCCAAGACAAGCCTTAAGTAATGGATCCTTCAAATGCATATGTAGAACAATTGGGAGTTGTCATAATGTGAAAATGAATGTTACTCTTTATTAGATTGAAATGAAAGTTATATTTATATAAATGAATAGGCCCTAACCCTTCCTAACCTATGTTTTAAAAAAATATTATTCATCATGGAACTAGGTCATCTATGGCCAACATAGTTTTGTAACATGTGATGTAACTTTTGCATGTATGTCGATACACACACACACACACACACACACACACACACACACACACACACACACACACACACACACACACATGAATGTATGTGTAGTGTCTAAGAATCCCCTATTTTCAATGTGTATGAGCCTTATTATACTTATGCATATACTTTATGTGTATATATATACATATGCATAGACACACACACACACGCATGCATGCACACACACACACACGCACACACGCACGCTCGCACGCACGCACACACACACACACACACACACACACACACACACACACACACACACACACACACACACACACACACACACACACACACACACACACACACACACACACACACACACACACACACACACACACACACACACACACACACATGTAGTGTCTATGAATCTCCTATTTCCAATGTGTATGAGCCTTATTTCACTTATGCATATAATTTTTGTGATGATGTATTAATTCTAAATAGTCATGGAAATAAGACATATCAATGATGGGCTGGCCATACAAGGGCCAATAGATCAGTTGGTAGAGATATTCAATCATAAATGAAAGGTATGAGATTTAAGTCCTAGGTGGTCCATATGAGCTATATCTAAACATTTGGTATCAAATATAGGTGAGGAGCCCAAAACATTTGCATTGTGGTATAAGGGGGTGTTGGAAATAAGCCACACCCAAACCAATGATGGGATGGCCATAGAGGGGTAAGTAGATCACTTGGTACAACACTTCAACAAAAAATTAAAAATCATAGGTTTGAGTTCTATTTATTCCATATGAGTTTTAGCTAAATAAAGAGTGACCTTGTTGTAACTCATTTGGATGAAGTGTTTATTGTGTCAAAAAAAATTATTAACAGTGAAATAGAGAGGTTATGATTACTTTATCTCTCCATTGATGAAACTTTGGCAGGTGGATCCCTTTGTGCTAATGATGATTTTGATATGAATCCAATGATTTCTTAAATTATTATTGTGACATTTAAATTGTAAAAAATATTCCCATACTTTATAAAGAAACATTGGATGGTTTAAATGGGTGATGGAAATCTTGTGAATTTTTATGTGAGAGTGACTATAAAAAATAGATGTGACAAAATCATATATATTAAGGATATAAATTATTTAACCCATTATCTGAGCTTGGCCCAACAAGAATATTGATTTATTTATTTGAATTATAACATCATTATGATTTCACTTGTGAAGGTGATTGGGATTTTGAGTCTAATGAAATTTAAAAGATTGTGAGATCAGATATTTTTAGTTGTATTATAATCAATTATTTAAACATTTCCAATCATTTTAATATCAAATTGATTTTACATATACATATGTTTATGAGATATAACCTAATTCAATTGAATTTACTACCAAAAATTATGCCTATTTTTGTCCATAGGAAAATGTTGATCATTTTTTTGAAATTTTCAATTATTATTCCATTTTTAGTAATTAATTTTAGGCGTGCTCAAGTTTTCATAGTAATAAGATTAGGTGCATCTTATAGAGACTTGAAACAATTTTTTTTCTTGCCATTTGATCAATATTACATTACATGCATTATTTAAGATGTTTCATAACCAATTTTTCAAGTCATGGGAATTCGACGGATTTTGTGATTGGAGTTATTTTACATTGTTTAATGATTCCCATTTTGATATTTAAGATAACCAATATTGTAAGGGATTTATAAAACACATAAGGGATAACACAATTAAATTTTGTGACTTGGTTAATATTTTTTTCCTTGATCTCAATATGATATTAAATAAGATTGAAAAGTGCAATGAGTATGTATGGAACTAAGGTAGAGATGAAATTCATGACCCCATGAGTGTGTGGCCAATCATGTCAAATTTTTTAGGAGTTTGATGCAAATATTTAATTTATGAAGTGCATATTATAATCAAACATAGAGAGTACATATGTGAATATTTTAAACACTTGATATATTATTCTGACTCACACACTCTATTCTATATTACATAGTTCATCCAAAACATAAAATTATATAGGAAAGATTTCCTATATTTATGGATCGTATTTCCTCCAGTATCTCTTTGTATCCCTAACAAACCTCACTAACCATATTAAAGATGTAATTTTTATATTATTTTTTCATAATAAGATAAATCTAATAAAATAATTATTCATAATATATTATTTTTTATAATATATATATGACTAATCAATAATAAGTATATTACCATATTAACCATTTGGTAATTTAAAAATAATGACCTAATAGTATTTAACACATGGTAAATAACTAAAAATGTAAATACTAATTTACCATATGCTAAATCATGTGATCACTAATTTTCCTAACATTACCCCCCTTAGTGTTTACATGGTAGTCAAAAGCTTTAATGATTTTTTTGTAGATTTCTCACCTCTATTCACTCATGATCTTGGCACACACATGTGATACATTGGGATTTCACATACAATTATGCAACATCGAGCTTGCATGAAACACTAAACAAGTTATATATTCATAGATGGATTTTGTGCATGGATATAATGACCATTTAGGTATGAATAGGCACCCATGATTATATTCATCCTCAACATTTGTATACTGATGGTTTTATAGGATTTGACCAACAACATTTCACAAATGGTTTTGTAGGTTCACCAATAACCTTACATAAATTGTTTTACAAGTTTACCAATAACCTTACACAAATAGGTTTACAGAATTACCATCAACCTTTCCATATGGTTTTTCACAATTTTATCAATAACATTTACATCATGATTGATACAATACATTTTGATGAAAATTATATAGTGCTTCTACAAAAGAGGTTACATTTGGAATACTCACAAGTTAACAAGAACATACTACGTCTATTCTTATTTTTTACACCACTCAAAATAAATGCATCACACCACATAACTAAAAAATAAGTCACCATACCATAAGTGCAGCCACATCATTGATGACTAAAAAGTGGTTTCTAAAACACCTAATTCCTCCATTACCTTCAACCTCCTTCATCTTGATGCTTACTCAGTTGATTTGGATTTGAGGCTCAAATGTTTCTACTTGTGGATTTATTATAACTTCTCTCCCATAATGTGAAACAACTTGGATGTTGGTTTCCACCAAAACAACATCCACTATAATGAGTAAATTTGACATTTATGATATTGTTATTGATTTTGACTAGATATAAAAAATGTACAATGACAAATTTTGATAATGACTCATTATTTTTTCTAACCAAATCACTAATAATAAAAATCCAATTAAAGATTGGATTTGACAAATTAAATGACACTTTGAATTTAAATCTAGAATGGAATTGAATTAACTAAATTAAAAAAAACACTACAAGAGGTGATTATTTATAGAATACTAAGTGAGATTAGATCTCCTAATTTGTAGGAGATTATGACTCATAATAACTAATCACACATATATGAAATACAACATCTAACTAACCTAGGTTAAGCAAGGTGTAATAGTTTGAGACATTTATTACAATAGGCTAGGATTAATTAATTATTATAATATTACCCCCTTAATTTATCATAGCCTGAAGAGAAGAAGAGAGAGAATTTTTGAATGCCTCAAACTTATCATGTGCAAGTGACTTCATGAAGACATTAACACATTGATCTTGAGTGGGGAAATATTGGATTTGTATGTTGATGTTGAACATGTTCATGCATGAAATGAATATGAACCTCTATAAGCTTGTTTCTCTCATGAAACATTGGATTGCGAACAAGATGTAGAACACCTTGATTTTTATAATTCAAAATTGTAAGTTGAGTCTATAAAACTCCAAGTCCTAAAAGAATGTGACGTATCCATAGTAATTCTTAGATAACTCCTACTACGGCATGATATTCTACCTATGTGGAAGATCTAGAAACATAATTTTGCTTCCTACTTCCCCATGAAATTAGACTAGATCATAGAAAGAACACAAATCTAGAAGTGGATTTCCTATCATCAATAGAAGTTGTAAGATCTACATTTGTATATCCTGTCAAGAAGGACTTATCATTCTTATTTTACTCTAGGCCATACTCAACTATACTTATGATGTATCTCAAAACCCACTTTTCCACTTTCTAATGTGCCACCTTTGGTTCTTGTATGAACCAAAAAAGATAGCTAGTATCATAGGTAATATCTGACCTAGTATATGTCAAGTAAATGAGATAACTAAAATCTTGTCTCCATAGGTATTGCAATAGGCTTGTAGTCCATCATCTTGAATTTATTGAGTAATGTCTTGGTGTACGTCATCTGTGAAACAAAATATTAATTTTCCTTCTATCCTACCTCCAATCCAAGATAATAATGTAGTATCCCAAGTTATATCATGTCAAATGATCATTTAAGATCATACTTAGTTGCATCGATCATCTTCATTGTGCTACTAGTGATGACTAGATCATCGACATAAATAATCACTATAACAACCTCCCCATCCATGATTTTTGAGGTAGAGGTTAGGATCATATGAAATCTTATTATATCTATTTTGTATAATATTCTCATCAATCTTGATGTACCAAACTCAAAGATCCTAATTTACCCCATAAAAATATTTGATAAGCCTACACACTTTTTATTCATGATTAGGTGCCACAAATCCTTCAGGTTGATTCATGTAGATTTCTTTCAAATATCCATTGATAGATTCAATTTTTATATATATTTGATTGAATTTCCATCCAAACTATGCATCCATAGAAAAAACCATTCTAATAGTCTTTATCTTAGCTATGTGAATAAAAGTTTCCTCATAGTTAATGCCTTCTTTCTGAGCATACCCTTTTACATCAAGCCTTGCCTTATACTTATAAATAATACCATCTATTTTGTACTTGGTATACAGACCCATTTTTATCTAATAGGATTATTCCCTTGTGGTAGATCAACAAGCTACCAAGTGTTATTCTTCATCACTGACTGATATTCTTCATCCATGGCATCTTTCCAAGGTCTAAACTACATGGATTCTATTACTTTACAGGGCTCATATAATAGTCTTTATCTTAGCTATGTGAATAAAAGTTTCCTCATAGTTAATGCCTTCTTTCTGAGCATACCCTTTTACATCAAGCCTTGCCTTATACTTATAAATAATACCATCTATTTTGTACTTGGTATAAAGAACCATTTTTATCTAATAGGATTATTCCCTTGTGGTAGATCAACAAGCTACCAAGTGTTATTCTTCATCACTGACTGATATTCTTCATCCATGGCATCTTTCCAAGGTCTAAACTACATGGCTTCTATTACTATACAGGGCTCATATATTTCTTTCACAATAATCATAAGGTCCATATTGACCTCTTATCTATCCTTGATTTAAGTCATCAATCTTGAAATGGATGTCTTTGGTACTCCATTCAAGTTAGCATATCATATAGTACTTGTATACAACTTGGGCATATGCTAAACTGTAGGTGGTGGTGTTAGAGGTCCTATTTGTCTATCTTCCTTTTCACTTTCACCATCACTATCTAATCATATTATAGGAATTTTTCATATGTATAAGATGGATTTATTCCACTCTTTTCATTAAACACTACATCTCTTTTCACTAGTATCTTCTTTGTTTCTAAATCAAGGAGCCTATATGCCTTCAGTTTGCACTATATTCCTAAAAAACACATTAATTTGTTTTCTTATCCAACTTATTTCTTTTCTTATTATGAACATGCATATATGTATTGTAACCAAAAACTCAAAGGTGAGTTACCTTTGGTTTATTGCCTATCCAAGCTTCATGACGTGTGATTCCATCAAGAGCATTGGCGGGTGACCTGTTCAATAAGTAGAGTGAAGTGTGAGAACATTCTACCCAATATGTATTAGGTAATTTTGCATCCTCAACCATGTTATGAAACATTTACATAATGACTCTATTATGCCATTATGCAACTCCATTTTACTAAGGAAAATATGGAGTTGTCAATTACTGATTGATTCCATTTGCATTGAGATAGGCTGAGAATTATTTACTAGTGTATTCACCCCCACGATTTGAGTGGAGGGTCTTGATTTTCCTACTAGTTTCATTTTCAACCATGGCCTTGAATTCTTTGAAGACTTGAAAATATTTATCCTTAGTATTTAATTAATATACCCACATTTTTCATGAGTAATCATCAATAAAAATTTGAAAGTATTTGTATCTTCTAAGACTGGGTGAAAAATATCCATAAAGATCAGTGTGCACCAAGCTAAACTTACCAAGTGACTGATACTTAGTCTTTCCAAAGGGATCTCTTCATTATTTTACTGATAAGCAAATGGTACATATATCAAAAGATTTATTGAGTCTAGGAATACCATGAAATATATCATATTTGCTCAATTAAACCAAATAACCATAACTCAAGTGACCATATCTTCTGTGTCAGAAATTTTCCTAGTTTTTTATCTTTGATAATAAGTTATTAATGATCATTTCAAAAAAAATCAAGCTGAAAAAATTTGCCATTGTTGGAAGCCTTGGCAATAACTTTTAAATTCCTAGACTTGTCTTTGATGTGGCAAAACTTTTGACCATTTTGGTGATCAAATTCAACCATGAGGTTATGGTAAATAAGTTGATTAACAAATAACATATTTTTTTTAAGTTCTAGAATGTATATAACATTTAAAATGTTGCAATTTTTATTTCCAAGTTGTAGTTTTATGTCACCACTACCTTGTACTGCATATGAGGTATCATCTCGAAGTGAAACATTTCCCTTTGATTCTATTTATTTCAAAGTAAAAAACCAATCTTTTTTTTTCTATCACGTGTTTGATTGCTCCTGAATCAACATACCAAATTGCACTTGGATGATTGTTAGACTCATGTGTTTGAGTAGCTAAACCATAGTCCTCATTTGAAGAATCATTATCTTCAACAACATCACCATGTTGTTTAGGCTTGGAATTTTTTTGTTTCCACCTATTTTTTTTATTATGGTTACTTCTTTTCTATTTGTGATGAATTGTTGAAAGAGGACTTCTTTCTAGATGAGCCATGTTCAAATGTGTTGTACCAACAATGTTTCAAGTCATGTCCCTATTTTCCACAAATTTGGCATGCTTTAAAAGAACATGAATTGTTCCCCTATTGCTTTGTTGTTTATTTTATTTTGGACCCTTCATGGGTTTCTTCCCCTTTTGGTTTAATGTGAGTGTATGCTCATCATCTACTTCCTATAAATTATTCATAGCTTCCTCTTGTTGTAAAAAATTTACCAACACCTCAGAGCTTGGTTTTTGTCTTGTGACATTTAATGTGGTCACAAAGATCCTATATGAGGGGGGCAATGTTGTAAAGACTATAAGGACCAAATAATCATTTTTCATCAATTCACCCAAAGATTCAAGTAAATCCCATAAAGTTGTAACCCATCTAAGGAATGTTTCTACTTTTTCATCTGATTTAAGCTTGAGAATGTGAAATTAGCTATGAAGATGTAGGATTTGATTTTCATTTTTAGCTTCATATAAAGTTTTAAGATTATCCCAAGCATATTTTATAGTTGTATCACTATGGATACGAGGTTGTACCTCATCTGAAACACCAAATATGATTATTAAATTAGACTTTTTATTAGCCTTGTTAAATTTTTATTATTGTTCAACCTGTTGCATGTCTGATCCATGTTCCTTATACTACTGACCAGATGTTTTCAAACTCAATATGTGTATATAAATTGGTTTTCCATGCTACATAATTATCACTACAAAACAACTATGTGTCGGGGAGCACGAAATGTAGTCTAGAACCTAACATTTTACAACTTGTGTATGACAAATTACAAGTGTGTTGTTAAGTGTATAAATGAAACGTGTGTTTAAAAAATGCAAAGAAAATGAAAAAAATGCATACACAAAGATAACCAATCACACAAAATCACACAATAGACATCAAACTCTACCAAAAATGCATTCCAAAAAGTAATGAAATTTTGGATGTCAATTTCAACAAAAAATGCATTCGAGGAGCAAATGAGGTTATGATTTTCCTATTACATTTCTACAATTTAAGGACTCCAAGAGATAGAGAATACAAAAATATGCACTTTTGAAAAAAAATGGAACTCAAATATGAGTTATGGTTCAAAAGTTATAAGTGTTTTGATTTCCCATAAAAATAGGTCAAATCAATTTAAAAACACTAAAAATTGATTTTTGAGGTGAAATCAGAAAAGAAGATATTCATGTAACCACTCATTAGAACCAGAATTTCACTACAAACATAGAAAAGTCAATGAAAGTGAAAATTAAACCTTTTGGCTATTTTTGGATGCATGCAAGTGTTTTGTCTTACTCTTTTAAGAAATAATTATAGCTTGTAAAAAAATTATGAAGTTACAGTTGCGTTAAGAGAGGAAAGAAATGAAATTTTATTTGTTTTTCACCTTTTAGCTACTAAGAGAGCTGGTATGAGTAGAGATATGGGATGCCACTTAGTATATTATTGCCTGCTATGTATTCCAATGCTTCGAATGCTATACTATGGCTTCTACATAATCTAGACTAGGAAAAAATAATGAATCACATATCTGGAATGTCACGTAGGTTTGAAAGTGTTGATAATAAAGACCTTAGCTCAAATATGATCACAAGTACATCAGATCTTCTGGAAATCTCCAAGGCAGTAGAATAATCAACCAAATAAATCTCCAAAATAGTAGATCAACAAAATTAATCAATAAAATATATTTAGAGAATAAAACTGAGTATTATATAGAGATTCACCATTGATAGAGCTCAAAAACTAGTGGCCCATACCAAATCTATGTAAAATAATGTTTCTACCCATAAAAACATTGATTCACCTCCTGCTCATAAAGCATGGCATAGGGAATACTCTTTCTCTTCTTTTCCTCTCACAATTGCCACCATTAATCCCAAGGTTTTAAATGTTGTTTGACTAGCTACAGTCCAAACAAAAATTGGAAGACTGTTATTGTTTAGACGTTGATCTTTATCTTTATATATATAATAAGCAACTTTATCTTGATAGAATTGACTACAATTGATAATTGTGGCTTTATCTTTTTGAATTAAAATGAAAGATGCTACAAGGTCGATGATTGAAAATAGCTAATAGAATTAATACTCAGATCTAAATGAAAGCTGGGATTTGGGTGAACACAAAGGGTAATAGAGTGAAGATTCAAATCTCCCAAATGGATGTCAGTCAATGAAATTTTTGTATGGTTGATGTAAATATAAAGATTTAATATTATCAATAAAAATTGATCAATATCTAATATAAATTCTAGATCTAAATAAAATACACAATTTCAAACCTTATCCTATGTGAATCTACATGCAAGATTTAACAAAAATATATTGAATACCAAATTTAAAAATATACACTCAAACCTTCAAATACCAGATCTTGAATAACATGACAAAATGAAGTCAAATAAAGCTTTCAAAAACTTAATTTTTTTTCCTTCTGTAAATTGGCCAAAATTTTGGTAGTGTTTTATCTTGGGATGGCTAAAATTAAAATAACATGATGCATCCAAGGATCACACATACTTGGCTCTCAATCTCCATCGAATCTCTAATGCTTCCAAAAATACTCCTCAAGAATTTCCTGCTATGATACCAAATGAAATAAAGAATGGAATTGAATTAACTAAATTAACAAAATAACCAAAAGAGGTGCTTATTTATAAAATACTAAGTGAGATCAGATATTCTAATCTATTGGAGATTATGACTCACAACAACTAATCACACATAGGAAATACCCCATCTAACTAACCTAGGTCAACCAAGGTGTAATAACCTGAGACATTTATTACAATAGGCTAGGATTAATTAATTATTTGAAAATGAAGTATAAAATTGTATGTTTATAAAACTTATACTAAAGGATTTAAACATTACACAATAATTTAACATTGAGAGACTAAAACTAAATACTCAAAAAAATCAAATTAAAGAACCAGATGTATCTCGTGAAAAGACTAACATACCTGTATAGGTGTATGGTCTACATAGATATTACAAGGTATAAGAACAATATCCAATCACCATAGTCTTCATAAAATATATTTTTGATCTAGGTGGATCAGATGGGAGATAAAATTGTGAGGAAGTTATGGACCTAGATTAGAGAAGAATCTAGTTGATGCTTCTTAGATTAACATGGAAAATCATCAACTAATAAAATAATGACTATGATAGGGGAAGAATGCCTGATGTTTTTGGGAATAGCATATGTACATTATAATAACATTTAACTCACATCAACTAATCACTAATTTGAATTTCACTAACACATGTCACACCTTTCACTCACAAATCTATGGAATATTGGAATGTTAAGTGGTGATTGAACAATAGGTGAGTTTTTGTAGTTTTGAATGAGGATAGACATGGAGAATTAACAAAACTAGCAATACAAGTGTATCTTTGGTTTGAGTATCTACATCTAGTCGATGTCCTAAGAGGCAATATAGAAAATGGACTGCTATGGGTAAAACTTGCAAACATTTAAGATCAATGACTGCATAATATAAACCCATAAATTTCATAGAGGATGGATACATTATGGGTTTAATAATACAGATCATCTATCCATGAATGATATCACCATTGTTTATTAATTACCCTTCCAGTAAGACTTACAAAATAAAATTTATAATATAGGAACTTCTCAAACCTTGGACACCTCTTTTCATTATGTGCTATTAGGTTATATAATTAGAGACATCTTCCAAACACCATTACTCAAGGAAATTGAAAAAACAATGGTTGTCCCTCATAAGTTATCACAAGTTCATCCCTAATAAAATACTACTTTGGTACCATTGTTGTCTTTTATAGGATCTTATTTCAAATATTTAATTTATGCAATGTATATTAGAGCTGAACATAGAGAGTACACATGTGAATATTTTATACACTCGATATATTATTATATTCCATACACTCTATTCTCTATTACATATTTAATTTAGGAAATACAATTATATAGTAAAAACTTCTTACATTTATGGCAATCATATCTCCTCCAATATCTCCCTGTATCCCTAACAAACCTCACTATCCATATTAAATTTATATGAATTATATTGTTGTTTCATAAAAATAAAAATATAAATGATAAAATATTTATAATAACTATTTTACCATATTAATCATATGGTAATTTAAAAATAATAACCTAATAGTATTTAGCACATTGTAAATAACAAAAAATGTAAATACTAACTTACCATATGGTAAATCATGTGAACACTAATTTTCCTAACAAATCGGTATTTGCCACACATTGAAATAAAAAAAAATATATAGTGAGGTAGGATCACTCCATGAATTCCATGACCCATGTCTAACTACATATTTTCATGTGGACCAATTATGAGATACATGGTGAAGTAGTGAGCTTGAGACAAATTTAGTGGCCTAGGACTACATGGATAATAAATGGTTTCTAGGTATTACATTTTAATTATCCATGGGATAAGTAATGAATGAGGTAAATTCAAGAAACTTTATTGATGATGTCACTATGTGAAAATGATTTTGAATTTGACATCTAGGAAATCATCATCCCATGAACCAATCACCCCATGATGTTTCCATGTAGATGGTGACAATGATCCATGAATGCTAAATTATATTTGACATGATCAAAACCATCACCAATCTATAATAAATACTTTAAAATCCATGGTGGTTGTCAAATCAAAGGCCACTACATGGATTAGTTACATCAATACACATGTCAATCAATAAAAGTAAAAAAGTGGGGTTTTGGGAAATATAAAGTTAGAAGATGTGAAGGTCACAAGGGTTTAGTCTATGACACATAGTCACTATAAAGACAAATGGTAAAATAAAATGAATGGTCCATTATAACATAAATTTAAATTTTATAGTGGTCATGCATACATTTAATTTTGAAAGGTGATATAGGGTTTTCTGCTACTCTTGGATCCAACACCTAATGACTAATAGAGAGTGGACACATGTCATAATTTGATTGGGAACTTTATAAAATGAAAGAAAGGAAAGACCATGGACTCTGTGATTGTGAAACTTTTGTATTACATCATGTGGACTATGGATATATTTCACTAAATTGAGCTTAAGTTTCATAGTCATCTTTACATCAAATTACCATCATTTTATCTTAGATAAAAATCTAAAGGTATAATAGCAGGGTTCACTCTTTTAATCATAGCTTGATCTCTAAATATTAATTTTGGGTAGGGTTGGTCTCATTGGAGAGGTCTTGCCAATGGATAAATAATAAAATTATATTTGGTGATTATTATTTATAATCTTGAGACTTGTTCACCCTTCAAGTTTTGGTGATTTTATTTTATAATATATTGATCACCCATTCTAAAATGGAATTTATGGCATAAAAGATTGTAGAGATTTCTAGATGTGACAAATTTCTTCCATGTAAAATTTTCACTAATCCTTGAGACCTCCTACTCCTTTAGTAATTGCTTCCTTAAAAATTAAAAAATATGATCTCATCCCATGTTTCATTAAAAGGGGCTCTCTTTTCAACTTCTCTAATTTCATGGTGGATGTATATGATTATGTTATTGAAATCTATGCTTATTTGGGGTTAAAATATGAAATGTGAACAACTTATTTTTGATAAAGTTTTGTGTTTCATATTTGGTTGTTCATGATCTAAAATGACATTCTATTTTAGTGAACTTAAATATCCTCTACCACTTGTCACAAATCACACAATGAAGAAGATTGAGTAATTTATACCTAAGCAATATATATTCATGATTGGCTTAGAATGTGATGAATTGTAATTCATTCAAGTATCCTCTCCTATAAATTTAATAAAAATATTAGTGAAACTTATCATAATTAAAATAAAATTTATAATTTAAATAATTTTTCCTTCATCCTGATCTTTTATTAGTTAGTCATCTAGTTACTGATATTTTTGGCTATTGGTTTGGTGGGTCTATAATGTGATTTTTTATTCAATTTCTATGTCCATTTGATTTGACTAGTAAAATTAATTATAAACTCAAATTAATTAAGAAATAATGTGTCTTGATGGATCCAAGAACATTTATACAAGTGATTGAGTTTAAAGGTGATACAATTGGAAGTTCATCATGAAGATATGATACATTACATGTAGTTCAACTAAGTAGTTAAGTTGTTAAAATCCTTTTGAAATATTATTGTCTTATTTTTGAAAACTGACTAGGCCAATGTGTAGGTTTGGCTACTATGATTCTGAGTTTTGAAAGGTAGAAATTATTATGTAAAGCTTAATCAGATTTTTGTATTGCTTTGATCTTAGCAATCCATCATGCATTGTTATGATAAATAATGAGATTTCTATCTATGTTGTATTGTCACATAACTAAGTTTATGAAATATTTTCAAAAAACATTACTTATTGTTATTATTTTATTTCTCACTAATGTTTTCATTGAAGCTTTGAGAACTCTATGGCCCAATGCAAAGAAGGCATTATTCATAGCATCGATCATAGTTGATTAGTTAATAATATTTTATGATTATTTTCAATAAGTTATTTATAATTTTATATCTCTTCACCCCACATATTTTTATGGAGGTCTCTTTTTTTATCATGAATTATGCTCTACATTGGTCATTTCAATTGTGTGAATGCATGTAAAACTATGAATTACATGGTTGTGTGTTGTTTTTTGTTTGTATTCACATCCATATATTAAAAAAAAATTGTGGTCCTTGGGTTATTTGGGTTTAATTTTATACTGATATTCAATTAGGTGAAGTGTTCATGGTGATTTAATTTTTTCATTGAGGCTTTGAGAACTCTATGGCCCCATGCAAAGAAGGCATTATTCATAGCATCGATCATAGTTGACTAGATAATCATACTTTATGTTTATTTTAAATAAGTTATTTATCATTTGATATCTCTTCACCACACATATTTTTATGCAGGTCTCTTTTTTATCATGAATTATGCTCTACATTGGTCATTTCAATTGTGTGAATGCATGTAAAACTATGAGTTACATGGTTGTGTGTTACTTTTTGTTTATATTCACATCTATATATTAGAATATTTTTTTAAACCTTGAGTTGTTTGGGTTTAGTTTTATAGTGATGTTAAATTAGGTGAAGTGGACATGTTGGCTTAATTATTGTTTTGAATATGTGTCGTTTGAAGTTTATACTGCATAGTAGATTCTTTTAGGGTATTTCCCTTTGGTTTAGTAATGCCAAAAGAGTAGAGAGTAGGTTGTATCTTGTGTTTTTGTCCCCAAATATAAACCTAATTTAATAATAAGATTCAATAGGAATTTTATACTATAATGACCCATACACCTATTTTATCCTCTATTTAGTTCAATAAATCTAGGGTAATGAATATAAGAGCCAAATACAGTGGTTAATATAAAATTAAAACTAGTTAAAAATCCTCAATCAATCATTGATCCAATCATTTAAACCACCATTGGGATGTGTCCATTTCCCCAAATCTGATCTCTTTTGGGTCATTATAATTAAAACAACCTACTTATTAGGGGAAAATCTATTATAACTTGCACCTTTTACCCTCTTTGAGGAAAATCAAACTATGTAGCTTATTTTGTGATATATTCTCTCCATTCTATCCCATTACATGTATCCTTTATTTTGGGAACTATTCCATTAGTATTAACATTTTACCTTCACATCTGCATATTACCTTTGATTAATGACAAGATGTTTTATGTTTCTTTTACATTCAAGATTGTGTGTGTATTTGTTTATTTGTGTGTTTGATTGATTTTATTTTTTTTCCCTTGACTCAATCCATATGCATCAATACTGTGATTCCTTGCACTTTTACTTGATTCTATCCATTAACATAAAATGACAATGCCACCTTGATTTTTACATATCATGGTGCATTTGTGTCATTTATCTCTTGGATCTAGGGTTAGTCCTTATGCACATTATGACTAGGTCATTGTAGTGTTTTATATCATGATGAATACTATTATTTGATACATTAAAAATCAAGCCCTTGAGGTTTATATATAATTTCACAATATGATGGCATCTTATCCCCTTGGAAAATAATCCATTCTCAAATCCAATCATTTTTGTCATATTTGACTGTATCACATTACTTCATTCCTCTTTGACCTTTGTCAACATTTAACTTGTCATTATATTCTCCTTCATTCATATTCACATTTTATAACATATAGGGTTGGTTATAGTGACATGAGATTGATTTATACTATGTAGGTAACATTCAGTCACATGATGAAACTAAGTTCATCTCAACCACCATTATTATCATTATCATTTTTCTTAGTCAATTTATCAATCTCCCACACTTGTCGAATATGACCAATGAAATCAAGGTAATTTACATTTTATTCATTCATTCAATAATTATTAATTCAATAATTTTCACATCCTCTTGTGCCTAATTTTTTGTAGCTTCTTCATTCTTTAAAAAGTCATTATACCATTGGATATATTTTCCATCTTTCATCTCAACATAATCTATGTTAAAGGTTAAATTATTGAGATATGATTTCTAATAAAATACTTAAATAATAAATTTATCAAGGATCAAATTAACCCTATTTGGAGAAATTTTAACAATATACCCTACTAGGGCAAATAAGTTACTTAATCAATCCAATTTGTCTACTTTAGCGAAAATTTTCTCATCCACCCTCTTTGGGAAAAATTATTTAATATTAGCTCACCACTTTTTTAGGATGAATCCTTACCAAATTCCTCATTTTTGGGGAAATTCAACCTGTGTAGCTCATTATTTTGGGATGTATACTTACCAAGATCACCCTACTAGGGTAAAACATTCTACCATTCTTAGCAATCAAAGTGTGAAAGAATTATCTCAAGTGCCTTAACTCTATACATGGGTTAATTTATTCTTATTATCAATAATTCATTCCTTTCAATGGCCCATCCATCTATATTATTTTTAGACACTCCCTTAATGGGGCATCTAGTGTATCCTAAACATTATTTAGGGCATCATTATTCAATCATTTTTAATGAGTTTTGCATTCTTTGAAAAGTTGTTGCTTCATCTAGTGGCTCATAATGCCATTCCAAACATGGGAAAATGTAGACATTTAATTTTCATCACTTTCATGTTGTAATTTAAAGAAGAATGATTTATAGTAATAATAAGAAAATAAATCATAAATCACTGAAATGTTAAAATTTGTATACACATGTTACATGCATATTTTGAAACACATGGGTGCATCGCTGATTGGGGAAATGAATTTTTTCCAATCATCAGCTTCATCTAATTCATCCTGAGTCAAATTTAAGCTTTTAAAGTGATGTTTTTATCAGAGTTGTTACCAGAATCCACATAATGTGAATGCAATGGAGATGTCATCACACGAGATGAAGCAAGTGCACACCACATAGATGCTAAAGCAATTTGAATTTATACAAGAAGCTAAATTACACAAGACAAAATGGAGAAAACCAAGATTTGATTAACATGAGATGGCCAAAGTGAGGAATACATATAGGAGAGTATGAAGGTAACTCCTCCACAAAAGGTGGACAAGGCACCCCAAGAGTAGATTGTAACTCCTCCATAAAAGGTGGTGACAAGGTGCTAAGAATAGAGAAGTAACTCCCATCAAGAGAGTTACTTATGACATTCTTATGACACCTATGACACATCTTTGACACACACCTCCACATAAGCTAGCCTATCCCACAAATGTAGGAAAACTCCATGCAGCACAAGAAATATAATTTCCCTAATTAATAAATAGGGAAAAATAAAAACCTACACTAATACCCCCCATAAGTGCAGCTTAGGTGGGCAGTGTGGAAAAATAAAATAGGTCCCGGCAACTAGGCCTGATGAGGTACCCATGTACAAATTCAATCTCCCATAAGATAGAGAAAAGGAGAAAACTCGTAGGAAAAAACTCTCCCCCAAAAGAGAGACATAAAAGAAATGAAGATGCTAGAAGGCCCCCTTCAAGATGATGCTACTACAGATGTAGACCGCACCCCAAGAAGAGCTCGTAGATGAATGAACTTACTCTCGATGAAAGGTTTGGTGAAGATGTCTGCAACCTGCTCTAAAGACTAGAAAAATATCAAGTCAATGACCTAACTATGAATAAGCTCCCAAATGAAATGCATGTGAATCTCTATGTTCTTGGTCTGCTAGTGCTGAACTAGATTCTTGCAAATATGAATGGTACTCTGGTTGTCATAATAAATGATGGTGGGTTACTTGATAGGAATGCCAAACTTAGAAAGAATCCCTTGAAGCCATATAGCCTCAGTAGCTGCATTAATAGCTCCCCTGTAATTTGACTCTATGGATGATATAGCAATAGCATTTTGCTTCTTGCTAGACCAACTGATAGGACCAAAACCTAGAGAGAAACTATAACCAAAAGTGGACTTGTGAGTCTGTGAATCGCTAGCCCAGTCTGAATATGTATATCTAACCAAGTCAGCCTCTATGCCAAATCTATAATGAATCCCATATCTATGTGAACCCTATATGTAATGCAAGATCCTCTTATCTACTTTCCAATGCAGCTCATGAGGTTCTTGCATAAATTTGGAGACAAGTTCCACTGTATATGATATGTCAGGCCTGGTGTGAGTCAAGTAGATGAGACTACCAACAAGTTATCAATACTGAGTGGCATCAACCAATGGTGAAGAAAAATTAGCCACAAGCTTGACTCCTGATAGAAAGGGAGTTGAAGATGGCTTGCGATCAGCCATGTGAAACCAAGCCAATAGGTCAAGAGCATACTTAGGCTATGTAAGAGAAATCCCTGAATCTGATTGTGAGATCTCGATGCCAAGGAAGTAGTGCAACAAACCCAAGTTTGTCATGTCAAATATATCTTGGAGAGATGCCTTCACCACTATAATAGCCGATGAATAACTCCTAGTCATCAAAAGGTCATCAACATATAGAACCAAAATCAAGAGTGAATCATCCTGCCACAAGAAATAGACATTGGGATCAGAATGGCACCTAGTGAAACCCATTGTGAGAAGGAAGGAATCCATCTTGTCATACCAAGCCTGAGGGGCCTATTTGAGGCCCTAGATAGACTTCCTAAGTCTGCATACTAAGGAAGAATCCTGAACAAATCTTAGCAGCTGCTCCATGTAGATCTCTTCCTCTAGGTCTCTGTGAAGAAAGGCACTCTTCACATCAATTTGATGCACATCCCAACCATGTGTTGCGGCAATAGCTAAGGTGAGTTAGATAGAAGTCATCTTTGCAATGGGTGTAAAGGTCTCTAAGTAGTCAATGCCTACCACCTGTGAGAAACCTTTGGTGACCAATCATGCCTTATACTTATCAACTGACCCATCTGCTACAAACTTAGTCCAATATATCCACCTACATTGAACCATCTTTCTTCCCTTAGGAAGTGAAGTCAAATCCCAAGTGTGATTTTTTATTAAGGAAGAATATTCTTCCTCCATAGCACTATCCCACTTAGGTACCCTCGATGCCTCTCAAAAAGTGTGTGGATCTGAAATTGAAGCGAAGAAGGCATGCGGATCTCTATAAAACTCCCCCTAGTATGTCTATCATCTATGGGATTTCTTGCCCAAGTTCCAGCACTCTCAAGTGTCTATCTAGCCCAAAGTGGCCTAAAAGTGGGTGAGTCAAGTGCTAACTCCTCATCCTCTAACTGACTAGAGGTAGATGCCTCAGCATCACTATCCTCGTTGTCTAAACTCAAAGAAGAAGAAGATGTCTCCAGCTTAAGAACATGATGTGGCTAATCTAAATTTAATGAGGAATCATCATGAAGAAGTAGATCCAATGAGGTAGAAGAAGTGTCAAGTGTTGAGTCTCTAGGACTCTCCTAAAAGTGGACACTTCTCTCGATGAACAACTCATGAGTGACTGGATCTAGAAGGTGATATCCCTTAATACCATCTGAATATCCTACAAAGATGCAAGGCTTGTACTGTCATTCCATAGCTTTGTGTTTCTTCTTCAGAATGTGGGCCATGGCTGGAGATCTAAAAACTCTAAGATGTTATCCCTTTCAAAGCTTTGTGACGAACCCTGTTTTGAATGTAACAAGAACAATTGATGGCTTCGGCCCCATACTATGGTGCTAAGGATTCAGAGTGAATCATATAACTACCCATCTATTTTAAGAACCTATTCTTGCATTCTACAACCCCATTCTGTGAAGGACTGTAAGTGACTGTGTACTGCATATCAATCCCCTCTATGGTGCAAAATTGCTGAAACCTGATGCTGACATACTCCCCTCCATTATCATTTTGAAGAACCTTGATGTATTTCTCACTCTATTTCTCAAAAAGAGCCTTGAATTCTAAAAAATTTTCAAACACTTCAGACTTTTGTTTGAGAAAATATATCCAAGTGTACCTAGAGAAATCATCAATGAAAGTGAGGATGTACTTGGCCCTTGTGAAAGATGGTTTGGGAAAGGGTCCTGATACATCACTGTGGATTAATTCCAAAGGTTGTGAAGCCCTCCAAGCTTTACCTTTATCAAATTTTTCTTTAGGATGCTTCCCAAGGGAGCACCCCTTACAAAGTCCTTTTGAGAATTGGACACGAGGCAAGACAATGACCATTAAATGTTTGCAAAGTTGCTCAAGGTAGCAGTAGTTAAGGTGGCTAAACCACTCATGCCACAATTTGCTAACTCCATCTAAATGAGTCAGCAATGCTGTTGGAGAAGAATCTGATGCAAAATGTGAGAAGGTGTATAACTTGGCTTGGTGATCTGCACTACCCACTACCACTATAGTATCACTATGCAACTCCCTAATAGCCACTTATTCTAGTGAAAACTCAACTCTCATGCCTCGACCAATGTGAGTGATTTGGTACACTAATAAGAGATTGGTTGAAAGAAAAGGAACACTCAGAACATTATTGAATGTTCCTCCTTCCATTTCAACTGACCCTCTCCCTGCAATAGAAATTGATGTGTCATCACTCAAACTAATTGAAGTTATGCTACAAGGCTCTAAAGATGAAAACTCAACTAGTGAAGAGCCCATGTAGTGAGAAGCATCCGAGTCAGTGACCCATGAAGATGTAGAAGCTATTGTAGCTATAAGGGTCTTGCCCTTTTATTTCTCCTTACCCTTGCCTTTTGCCTTGGTAGAATCTTGGGTAGATGAATTCTGCTTGATGGACTCAGGAACACATATGTTGTTCTTCTCTAGAAGATGAGTTAGGTGATCTATTTATTTCTTCATGCATTTGTGTTCATCATGCCCTATATTTTTACAATAGGCACACTTAACCTTCTCCTTCTTAGGTTTAGCATTGGAGGATGAAGACTCAGTGTTTTTTTTGGGAGGATTGTTGTTTTCTTTCTTCTTCCCCTAGTTCTTGTTCTTTTTCTTCTTCTCTTTCATTGAAGTCTTATCCTTACCATTTCCAGCTATCAAAGGTTGGGGTTGAATAGACTTCATTGTGCCCATTTGAATTAGCTTATCTTGCTCCCTAGTCAAGTTGGCAATGAATGAATCCAAAGAAGGCATTTTACATGTAGTGCCAAGGGCACTTTTGTGGCATGGAAAGTGGAGACAAAGACTAAATAAGTTGGACCTAACATTGCGAGAATAGAAAGGATGAGTTGATCATCTTTCTTCTCTATCCTGCAATCTTTCAATTTTAATCTAAGGGCCTTAAACTTAGTGAAAAAGTCCTGTAGGGTGTCAAAGTTGCTAGGACTTAGACTTATGAGTTCATTTTCGAGCTCATGACATCTCATCTCATCAAGCTTCCCAAATAAGTTTTATAAGGTGTCACATATGTCATTGGGAGTCTTAGAGGATTCTAAATGGAAGAGAAGTTTTGGATACACAGACAAGCTCAATAATCTATAGGCTTCATCACTACGGTTGTACCACTTGACCTTTTCAGCATCAGTGTTGGGTTTTACTTCAGTACCCATGGTGATCCTATACAACCCTTTGCTTCTAAGAATGATTGACATTTTAACTTTATATTCATGATATTTAAAGGGTGTTATGGGTTTAAGTTGAAAAGAATCTATTTTCAGCTGAATTTAGGTGAAATTGTGTTGATTGCAAGTTGTGAATTTATGCAAAAAAGAGAATGAAAGCAAAGATTTACAAGTTGTGAAAATCAATCACACCCCATGAAATATTGATCCCCTCCAAAATATTCAAGTGCAAACTCAAAGGATGTCAGACTCAGCTAAGAATGTGTCTTAGAGCAATCAGTGCAATACTAAAGCAAACAAGACGTCAGACTCAGCCGAAAATGCGTCTCAGGAGACCCAAGTTTTTGGCACTTTATAAACTAGTGCATTTCTAACAAATAATAAGCCTACACTATAGAGAATTAAATTAAAAACACTTTTTCAAAAGATGGCACCCAAATCTGAGCTACCGTTTGTAAGATATTAAAGATTCAATTTTCCCGTAAACTAGTGTTTATGCAAAAAAAAACACTAAAACATTTTTAAAATGTGTGTTTTGAGAGAGAAAGTGGCCTTCCAACCACTTGTTGAATTTGGCATAGAATGAGAAATCCAAAGGAGGTTTGTGTGAGGTGGAATTGGCCTTCTGCCAACTCGGGTCTCACCCTTCATCTTAGTAGGTCGAAGATACAAGTTTAAATCTAAACCCCCAAAAATTTTCAAGTTGTCTAAAATACTTAATATTCAATCAAATTGACTAATTTTTTTTGGTTAACTAGTCAATTTTAATTGAAAATAATAAAGCAAAGATAGAATGAAGTGAATGGCCAAGTGTCCAAGGGCCCACATGGGACGCTAAGTAAGGAATGGGTGCCAAAAAGAAAACACAGTCCAAATTTTAGCAGAAAAGACAAAACAAATATGCAGACCTGATGGATGGCACCTTGCTGGAAGAATAATAGCAAAAATGGTAGAATTCTCACCAAAAATAAGGTGCAGCCCTAATCTGCTGACTTTGTTGGATGCCATACAGCTGATGGCGTGGCTATAGAAGGATGTTGGGCGTTGCAAAAAGTTGGCGTGTTGTTTCGAGCTACAAGGACTACTGCGTGGAGTGGAGTTCTAGAGGCTTGGCGTGGCTATCTAGAAGTGTTGCACCTGGACTGATGCAGTATGCTCTACCAGAAGAGTTTCTAGTGCACTCACCAAAAAAGAGAACTTAGCAAGTAGCTCATAGCAGAGGTGGCGCACAGGTCAAAAATATGAAGAGGCTTGAAACAAAGTCAGCCCCTCCAACGTCTAAGAAGCAAACCAAATAGCAAAAATCTTATCTTTTTCGTGTAGAATGACCAAAAGAAAAGAAATTTATCTGCCTTTTCTAAAGCCACAACAGATCTAGACAAGATGTCTTGGCAAATTTTAACTCAGAAGTAATTTTTTGAACAAGTTTTCGTATGGATTTGCATGAGTTTTCAAAAAAAATCTACCAAAACAATGAAGTTAAGCAACAAAAAAAACTACTAAGAAAGCAAAGTAAGAATTTTAGAATAGCATGACTAGACGCACGATTACCGGAGTGGCTTGGATACCATATTAAAGTTGTTGCCAAAATTTGGATAATGCGAATGCAATGGAGACGTGATCACACGAGATGAAGCAAGTGCACACCACATAGATGCTAAAGCAATTTGAAATTATACAAGAAGCTAAATTACACAAGACAAAATGGAGAAAACTAAAATCTGATTAACATGAGATGGCCAAAGTGAGGAATACATATAGGAGAGTACGAAGGTAACTCCTCCACAAAAAGTGGACAAGGCACCCCAAGAATAGACTGTAACTCCTCCATGAAAGGTGGTGACAAGGTGCTAAGAATAGAGAAGTAACTCCCATCAAGGGAGTTATTATGACATTCTTATGACACCTATGACACATTTATGACACACACCTCCACATAAGCTAGCGTATCCCACAAATGTAGGAAAACTCCATGTAGCACAAGAAATACAATTTCCCTAATTAATAAATAGGGAAAAATAAAAACCTACACTAATAGTTTTAGACTAATTACATGGAACCCTTATTCAAATTTAAAAAGTCACATCATATTGTATTAAGTTAATTAACCTTTTTTAATTAATTCAATCTTCCACTAATAGGAAATTTCATCATCTTTTGGAATTACCTATTTTCTTAATCCATTAATTGAATTATTCCTTCATTCACATGGAAACTAGATTCAAATATCTAGATCATGACATAATAATCACATCATCATCAAATATATGAATCATGAAATCGTAAAGAAATATATACATCATGACATCATGTGGCAAGTGGATTCAAATGGACCTAAATGTCTGGTAGATGCAAGATAATGGGGGACAAAAGTAGGGTATTAAGTGACACCTTTTTTCTAAAAATAACAATAGTTAAACGTGGAGAAAATGTTAAAGACACTTATAAAAGTAATTTGACAATGATATAAAAACATGAATTGTGTAATTCTGAATGTGGTTTCTAAATATATAATTTTTTCCAATACCTAGATTATTAAAGTGTGAAAAATAGTTACATTTATGACAATAGTTTTTTCATTTTTTGTTAAAAGATAAGGAGAGTGCATGTTTTTTAACACAATTTTTTTGAGTAAATGACTAAATTTTTGTATGAAATTTCATATATAGATTGGTGAAAAGTTGAATATTGTTGAGAATATTTTTTATTAATATTTTTTTATGTATATAATTTTTAAATAATTTTACAAGTCAAGATAGCTGTAAAATTGAAAGTGCAAGTGTAGAGACACAACTTTTTGACCTTAACTTCATGAAAACCAAATTTTTTTAAAGCATACTTGACAATTTGTAGATTTTTGAGATATACATTTTTTAGGAATTTGATTAATATTCAAAAAGTTATAAGGGAATTTGTGATGATATTTATATATGCTATAAGTATTTATGTTACGTAGAAATTAAATAATAATTAAAAATAATATTCTAACATTAAAAAAATTATATATTTGAAAACTATAATTTATTCTCTAAAAATCCATATAATTTTCTTTTAAAAATAATAAAATATGTCTGATTAGATGTGTTGATAAAAAGAAAAAAACCCTAAATTTCTTATAAATCTCCTTGGCTGGTCCCTGACAGAATTTAGCTAGGTTTGGGATCCCCCAAGCCTAAAACTGAGGGAAAATTGGATGGAAAATTGGAAATTGTTTTTTATAAATATGAGAATGGCGTATACCCTTTGAAAAGGGTATACGCTCTTTGAAAATGGTGTACACCTTTTGTAAATGGTGTATGCCATTTCCACAACCACAAAAGGGCAAATAAATGTGTTTACCCATTGGTTTATGGATCCCAAAGGGCATGCATGATTTCTAAATCACTCATGACCTTTGTGATTCTTGTTGCATTTACCATGAAAATTAGTGTTTTTTTTCCAAATACAAACTAGTTTTTTTACTACAACTATGCGAATTTGATGAATTGTTCATCTATTTTTTTTAGTCTCTAATAATTCTTCAAGCTTAAATATAAAATTGTCTTATTTTGGCAAGGATAAATAATGGGGTTGAGAAGTCATCGAAAAATACCAATAAAAGAGTTAATAAATGATGAAATTGAAGAGAAAAGAAAAAAAGAAAGAAAAAGACAAGCAGATAAGAGGACATTTATAAGAGCTTCTAGGTAAGGTGAAGGTTCTTCTTCTACACCAAGTAATACTTGTAATGAGAATAACATGCTCAATTATATAAAATTTAGTTTACATATGTCTTCAAATAAGATAAGATAACTTATTCTATCTTTGTTGCAAGATGAAATATAAATTGTAGAGCGTGTAAATAATGAATTTGTAATGAATGATGGCACACATGGATAAACACAATATAATGAAAAATCTATTCATAATGAAATTTTTGAGTGTAATGATAATCAATTTCAAATAATGACCCCCAATCATGTGTTTCCTAATGAAGAGGAATTTAATTCACCTATAACCTCTAATTTAGATAGTCAAACCTCTAATGCCCCTACTATGGTTGAAGTGTTAACACCACACAATTTAATACAAAAAATAGCTCCTACACCCACACCTCCAAGGATAATAAGATGAACACTAAAGTATTTGGTTGAAATAGATATAAAAGTAATATAACCTATGGAAGGTAAAATGTCAAAAAGAACAGTTCAACATCATGATCAATGTGTATGGAACTATGCATTTAAGAATAAAAGCCATACAGAACAATGTCAATTATTTTTTTAATTAATGAAAATTCAAAAAATACACTCTATGATGCACAATTTTGGGTTAAGAATATTAAACATGGAAGGAAAAAATAGTGCAATAGTAAAGAATCTATTTAATTTATTTAAGGTAATAGGCAATAAAAGTTAGAATAAAGATAGTAATGTGGTAAGATGACTAATAATGGAATCTATAGGGAGTAAGTCAACATCTAAAGCTCGAATTGTTAGTGAAATAGGTAAATCCTTGAATTTAAATAAAAAATATCTAATAAATTCCATAAAAAGAAGAAAAAGGCTTGATGACCCTTCACTCATGGATTGTTGGGCATTTAGTGGTAGACTCCCACAAAAGTATAAGGTATTGGTTGAAGGAATAAAATAATCAATTGAAAATTTTTAGAATGAAAACACAAGGGTCTCATATAATGTAAAAGACATTTTTAAAAGAATAAAATGATCAAAAAATCATGAGCCAAATGCAAAACATTTTTTAGACATAACACAAACATAATTTTATAAAAGGTTTATTGAAAACTTTAATGGCCAATTAATAATTAGCCAAAGGTCATTTGAGATGTGCAAGCCTTTTTATGTTAAAATAAACCAAGAATGCATCACATGTTGTAAGGTACATGTTTAATTTGCTATGCATTTTGATGTTTTTCATCATATACATTATACTTTACATACTAAGAAGATTTTAAATTTGTGTATGGTGTCTTCCCCACCTAAAACATCAAGAGAATTAATCTAAGATCTTTTTTGTCAAAGACCTGAGGGATAGTTTTTTTTCCAAAAAATGCTTATATGGAACATGTAAAAATTGTGTTCATTTGTCAAATTTATTGAGTTTTTTACATGAATTTGGAAAGCAACTAGTTGATTATAAGAAGTATAGATCTATTAAGTATGTGTTAAGAGATGGAAAAGAATCATCAAGATATGAATTTGTTATGACCAAATTTTTTGTATGTGATTTCATATTTGAATTCAAAAATAATATTATCTACTAATATGTAAGAGACACGCACAAATAAAAATTATTAGATAATAAATTTAGAGCATGCAATGATAACTTCCCAATTGGAACCATTATTTTAGTTGTGGATTTTGATGAAAACTACACACTATAACTATAGAATGAGGTTCAATCCCAATATTATAATTCAGTTCAAGTTGGATTTTTTTTTCATATTACATTCAGACATGTACCTGATATCATAGATGATAACATAAAGATTTTGAGGGAGTACCATTTTTATATGAGTGATGATAGATCACATTCTTTAGAGTTTGTCTAGGGTTATTTATATATATTTGATATGAATGCAAGACAAATCATGTTTGATGCACACTACATTTAGTCAAATAATAGTGCATGGTAATTTAAAAATTCTCAAATGTTTTACTAGTTAAGAAGAATGCATAAGAAGAATTCCATTCAACATTTTTGGTTTTTTTTGAGGTTGGGCATGAAAAAGGAGAACATGATGGTGATATTACATGTGTAGAAATAGATCTTAAAAGAGAGAAGGAAAATCACAAAGATGGTGCTAATTTGATCGATGCAACAGGTATTGTGAGTTGGTGTAATGAAAATATTTATCATGGATCAGATAAATATTCTCAAGTTTGAATATTGTTTTGGTTAATAGAGGGAAAACATAAGGCAATGTATGAATATTGAATTATAGTACCTAGATCAAGTGTTTTTCACTCCATTCAAAGCTCAAATTCAAGTTTATGGACTATTTATACTAGGGATATGGAATGTTTTTGTTCCTAAGGTATGGAATTTAACTGGAATGAATGTGAGTCAAAATAATGGGTCGACAAATGGTATTATAGACCTATACCACCTATATAGAGTAGTTATTCACTCAAAAAAATGATAGATCATGAAATGGCATCATCAATTGACTTTGACCACAATTCAGATCTTATGCAACTAGGTACAATTTATTCTTTAATTAAATAGACAACCTTAGATATTAGTGATATTTGTATTTTTTCTAGATGTACTTAGAATTTGATTATAATTTAAATTCAAGGCATGTTTTTTCATAGATTAGACTTGAGAAAAATGATGAGGGAATAGACTACGACTTGTGTCATTATGTAGATGAAAAAATGATTAACCACAAATGTTATGGATGGAGAAGAGCTAATTTATCCGATTGGATCAATAATGGTTACTGGAACTTGGATTCATAGGTACTATCATAAAAAAATAAAACAATTGTTATTTCATCTTCATTATTTAAACCTTATTATTGCTACAAATATTCAATTAATCAAATATCATGGAAAGCCTCACAATAGAACTTTGTGAAAAGTGTGTGAATCTGACCATGAAGCAATTCTTGAAACACTTGTAAATAGAGTTGATCCTAAAGGTATGTTAGATTAAATTAGTAAGTTTATCTAACTTATGTCAAATTAATAAAATAAATTTATTTGATTTAATGTATTTTATTTTTCAACTATTTTACAATTATGTATTTATTTATGTTTAAATTTTTAACTAACAATTTTAATGTATGCTAGTGGCACCATACAAGCTTCCACCTTCACGTGGTTGGTGTCATGAGTAGAAAATATTATCTTCTTGAAATGACGAGAAGCTAAAATAATTTATATTAATTGCATCTACTTTAAGCAAATCATTTTCACATTCTCTTTGTTTATCCTTTCAAGAAAACACTAATGTAGGGGCATCCCTTAGTGATGCAAATTTTTGTTTGAAATAAGGTATGAGGTGTTTTAGAGTTATTTTTGGTCCTTAGGAGTGTTTACTAGGTGTCTAGGATTCATAAAATGCATAAATGCACTATTCAAAAATTTGAATTCTTGTAATCCCTTTTGAGGGATCATAACATCTATTTGATGATGTGAGATATATTAGCATGTAATTAAGAGTCTTATGAAAAGGTGAAGGGTTTATAATGAATTAATTATCATATAATATGGGTTTGAATATTAAGTTAAGTTAAAACCAAATCTATGTCCAAGACTCCCATGTGGACAATGAGTCAAAAATTAGTTATTGGTTGGTGAGGGAGATACAAGGTCAATTTTGATAGTTTTAGATAGATATTATCAAAGTAGAATAAAGAGGAGAGCAGTTAATAAAATCAAATTATTGTCAAAAATATCTTACTCATAGTATTCTATGTATATCTTATATTTTATGTTTTTTGAATGTATATGCCATGGAAATTTATTGTGAATGATGATCAATAAAGGAAAGAACATGCCTCTATGTTAAAGGCTTCTATTAGTAGACCATTATTTTGTGTTGATGGATCTAATGCATTGTGGATAAGGGTATAATTTTTTTCATAGTCTATAAATTAAGTTCAAAACCTAAAAAGGATCCATACATTTCAATTTAGTCATTTGGATACTTTGATACATGTTCCTTTTGTAATGCATGAATATCAGTGTGTGAATTGTGAGGAAGGTCTAAAAACTCATTTTACATCTATAAAAGTATTTTTTAACCTTAAATTATTTGTATTTCATGTTTACCAAGCTTTGGATGAACCCACTTCTCTAAGTTTTGAAGGTCTATAAACTCATTGTGGACATGTAGGACTTGATGGTTGATCTTTAGCCCTCATGATTCTCATGTTACTTATGATGAAAGTTCACTCATTTTTCACATTTAGGGATGAGTGAATTCTCTTAAGGAATTCATATGATCAACTACAAATTTCACTCCTAAGGCTTGATCAAGACCTAAAAAAGGTGATTCTAACCTAAACGTTCCTATCCTGACATGTTCATACATATGCTTCATCGATTAGGTTGATGAGCTAGAATATATATCCCTCACTAACCAAATTTTACCCTATTATGAGATATTTGGATGAGAGATAAACCTAATTTACACATATCATCTATAACAAGTTAGATAAATTCTCTTGGGTTTTCTTATAAGACTCATCTATGCATGTGTAAGACATGACAGTTCATCTCTAGCCCTCATAATTATCGTGCAACTCATGACGAAACTTCACTCATTTTTCACATTCAAGGATGAGTGAATTATATTAAGGAATGCATCTCATAAAATAAAAAAATTTATCTTGAGAGCTATCAAGACCTATTAAAGGTGATTCTAGCCTAAATTGCCAATCCTAATGTGTTCATGTAGATGGTTCATCAATTGGGCTAACAAGTTAGAATCTACAGCCCCCACTGACTAGCTTTTACCCTATTCTGAGAGATTTGGCTGCAAGAGAAACCTCATTGCTACATCTAATCCATCATTAATTAGATAAAATCCTCTTAATATTTCTTATAGGACTCATCCATACATGTGTAGGACCTGATAGTTCTTCTCTATCCCTCATGATTCTTATGTAGCTTATGATGAAAATTCACTCAATTTTGACATTTAGGGACAAGTGAAGTCTATTAAGGAATGCATTTTATCGACTAAAAATTTCACTCTCAATGTTTGAACAATACCTAACAAAGGTGATTTTAGCCTAAAAGTGCCTATTTTGACGTGTTCAAGTAAACAGTTCATCGATTGAGCTCATGAGTCAGAATTTACAACCCTCATTGACCAAATTTTGGCATGCTATGAAATATTTATCCATGAGACAAACCTAATTTCCACATCTCATACATCATGAGTTAGACAAAATACTTTTGGGATTTTTTATAGGACTCATCTATACACGTTTTGGACTTGATGATTTATCTTTAGCCCTCATTGTTTTCATGCAACTCAAGATGGAAGTTCACTCATTTTTAAGATTTAGGGATGAGTGAATTCTCTTAAGGATTTCCTTTGATCAACAATAAATTTTACTCCCAAGGGTTAACCAAGACCTGATATAGGTGATTCTAGCCTAAAAGTGCCTATCTTAATGTGTTTTTGCAAATAGTTCTTTGATTGGATTGATGAATTAGATTCTATGGCCCTTACTGACCAATTTTTACCCCATTTTGAGAGATTTATCTATGAGAGAAACCTCACTGACTCATCTTATCCAACACAAGTTATAAAAAATCCTCATGTGATTTCTTATAAGACTCATTCATGCATGTGTAGGACCTGATGGTTCATATCTATCCCTCATAGTTCTCATGTAACTCATGATGGAAGTTTACTCATTTTTCACATTTAGGGATGAATTAATTCTCTTAAGGAATACCTATAATCAAATACAAATTTCACACTTATAGGTTGATTGAGACCTGATAAAGGTGATTTTATCCTAAAAATGCCTATTTTGATGTGTTCATTGAGATGATTCATTGATTGAGCTAACGAGTCAGAATCTATGACCCTCACTGACCAAATTTTGGCATGTTCTAAGAGATTTCGTTTTGAGATAAACCTCATTTCCACATCTCATCCATCATGAGTTACATAAAATCCTCATTCACTTTCCTATAGGACTCATCTATACACATGTAGGAGCTAACGATTCATCATTAGCCCTCACCATTCTTGTTCAACTCATGATGTAAGTTAACTCATTTTTCACATTTAGAGACGAGTGAAGTATCTTAAGTAATGCCTCTAATCAATAATAAATTTCACTCTTGGGGGTTTATCGAGACCTAACAAAGGTGATTATAGCCAAAAGTGCCTATCTTGACATGTTTTTTTAGATGATTCATCAATTGGGTTGATGAGTCAAAATATATAGCCCTCACTAACTAAATTATACCCCATTCTAAGAGATTTATCTGTGAGAGAAACCTAATTTACATGTCTCATACATCATTATTTAGACAAAATACTCGTATGCTTTCTTATTAGACTCATCTTTTCATGTGTAGGACCTAACAGTTCATCTCAAACCCTCATGATTCTCATGAAACTCATGACAGAAGTTCACTCATTTTTCACATTTAGGGATAAGTGAAATCTCTTAAGGAATGACACTGATAAAATACAAATTTCTCTCTTGGAGGTTGATTGAGACTTCAAAAATGCGATTCTATCCTAAAAGTGCCTATCTTGATGAGTTCATGCAAATAGTTCATTGATTCAACTGATGAGTTAGAATCTATGGCTCTCACTAACCAAATTTTGGCATGTTATAAGAAATCTAGCCATGAAATAAACCTCATTATTGCATCTCATATATCATAACTTAGACAAAATAATCCTATGCTTTCTTATCAGACTCATCCATGCACATGTAGGGCCTGGTGGTTCATCTCTATCACTCAAAATTTTTGTGCAACTCATGATAAAAGTTCACTCATTTTTCATATTAAAGGATGAGTGAGTTCTCTTAAGTAATTCATTTTATCAATTGAAAATTTCACTCCCAAGGGTTGAATAAGACCTAAAGAAAGGGATTATAGCCTAAAATTGTCTATCTTGATGTGTTCATGTTGATGGTTCATCAATTGGGCTGATGAGTCAAAATTTATAGCCCATACTGACCAAATTTTAACCCATTGTGAGATATTTAGCTGAAATATAAAACTAATTACTTCATCTCATCCATCATGAGTTATAAAAAATCCTCTTGGTATTTCTTATAGGACTCATATGTGCATGTGTAGGACTTGACGGTTCATATCTAGCCCTCATGGTTCTCGTGCAACTTGTGATGAAAGTTCACTCATTTTTTACATTCAAGGACAAGTGAATTCTCTCAAGGATTTCCTTTGATTAATTGATAATTTTTCTCTTGAAGGTATATTGAGACCTAACAAAGATGATTTTATCCAAAAAGTGTCTATCCCAATGTGTTTATGTAGATGGTTCATCAATTGAGTTGATGAGTCAAAATTTACAGCCCTCACCAAATTTTGGCATGTTATAAGAGATTTATCCATGAGATAAACTTGGTTTTCACATCTCATCCATCATGAGTTAGAAAAACTCTTCATGATTTTTCTTATAGGACTCATCCATTCATGTTTAGGACCTAACAGCTCATCTCTAACCCTCATGACTCTCGTGCAAATCATGATAGAAGTTCACACATTATTCACATTCAAGGATAAGTTAATTCTCTTAATAAATTCCTTTGATCAATAACAAACTTCACTTTTATGGGTTGATCAAAACTTGATAAAGGTGATTCTAGATTAAAAGTGCCTATTCTGATGTGTTTGTATAGATGGTTCATTAATTAGGCTAATGAGTTAGAATTCAAAGCCCTCACTGACCAACTTTTACCCCATCCTAAGAGATTTGGCTGAGAGATAAACCTCATTTCCATGCCTCATCCATAACAAGTTATAAAAAATCTGAGGCTTTCTTATAAGACTCATCCATGTAGGTGTGGGACCTGATGATTTATCTCTATCTCTCATAGTTCTTGTGAAACTCATGATGTAATTTCACTCATTTTTAATATTTAGGGATGAGTTAATTATCTTCAATAATTATACTAATCAACTATTAATTTCACCCCTAGGGTTGACCAGGCCCTGACAAAGGTGATTTTTGCCTAAAAGTGTCTATCCTGACATATTCATGTAGATAGTTCATATATTGATCTGACGAGTCAGAATCATTGACCCTCATTAACCAACTTTTGGCATGTTATAATAAATTTAAAAATAAGATAAGCCTCTTTTCCACATCTCATCTTTCATGAGTTATACAAACTACTCATATGATTTTTTATAAGACTCATCTATGCACACGTAAGACGTGATGGTTCATCTCTAGCTCTCACTATTCACATGCAACTGAGGACAAAAATTCACTCATTTTTCACATTCAAGGATGAGTGAATTCTCTTAAGGAATTCCTATGATCAATTTTAAATTTCATTTCTTAGGGTTGAATGATACCTAACAAAGGTGATTCTAACCTAAAAGTGCATATCCTGATGTGTTTGTGTAGATGGCTTGTCAATTAGGTTTATGAGTCAAAATTTGTGTCCCTTACTGACCAAATTTTACCTCATTCGAAGATATTTGGATGTGATAGAAACCTAATTACCACATCTCATCTATCATGAGTTAGAAAAAATACTCATGTGCTTTTTTATAGGACTCATTCGTGCATGTTTAAGACCTGATGATTCATCTCTAGCCCTCATGGTTCTCATGCAATGCATGATGGAAGTTTACTCATTTTTCACATTTAAAGATGAGTGAATTATCTTAATTAATGCCTTAAATCAACTATTAATTTCACCTTTATTGGTTTATTAAGACCGTATAAAGTTTATTTTAGCCTAAAAGTGTTGAACCTAATGTGTTCATGTAGACGGGTGGTCAATTGAGCTGATGAGTCAAAATCTATAGCCCTCACTAACCAAATTTTGGAATATTCTAAGAGATTTATCCATGAAGAGAAACGTCACTCCTACATCTCATCCATCATGAGTTAGACAATACCCTCTTGGGATTTATTATAAGACTCATCCATGCATGTGTAGGACCTGCCAATTCATCTCTAACCCTCGTAATTCTCATGCAACTTGTAAGGGAAGTTTACTCATTTTTCACATTCAAATATGAGTGATTATCTTAAGTATTGCCTCCAATAAACTAAAATTTTTGCTTTAATGGGTTGATCAAGACCTGAAAAAGGTGATTCTAGCCTAAAAGTCCTCATCCTAACATGTTTATGTAGACAGTTTATCGATTGGGATGATGAGACAACATCTATGGCCCTCATTGACCAACTTTTACCCCATCTTGAGATGTTTAACTACAAGATAAACCTCATTTCCATGTCTTTTCCATCATACCTTAGACAAAATCCTCTTGGGTTTTCTTAGACGAATCATTTGTGCATGTGTAGGACATGACAGTTCATCTCTAGCTCTCATGGTTCTTGTGCAACTCATGATGTAGGTTCACTCAATTTTCACATGTAAGGATGAGTGAATTATCTTTAGGAGTGACTTTTATCAACTACAAATTTCACTCTCAAAGGTTTATTGAAACCTAAAAAAGGTGATTTTAGCCTCAAAGTGCCTATCTTAATGTGTTCATGCAGATATTTCATTGATTGAGTTTACAAGTTAGAATCTATGACCCTCACTAACCATATTTTCACATGTTTTGAGATATTTGGTCATAATAAAAATATCATTATTACATCTCATCTATTATGAGTTAGACAAAGTCCTCTAGTTCTTTCTTATAGGACTCATTTTTTCACATGTAGGACATGACAATCCATCTCTAGCCCTCATGATTCTCATGTATATCATAATGAAAGTTCACTCATTTTTCACATTTAGGGATGAGTGAATTATCTTAAGGAATGCCTTTGATCAACTTCAACTTTCACTCTTAGGTGTTGATCAAGACTTTAAAAAGGTGGTTAAAATTGCCTATCCCAATGTTTTCGTGCAAATGGTTCATTGATTGGGCTGATGAGTCAAAATTTATGACCTTTACTGACCAGCTTTTACCTTGTTCTGAGAGATTTAGCTATGACAGAAACCTCATTGCCACATTTCATCCACATGAGTTAGAAACAATTCTCTTGGGTTTTCTTGTATTACTCAACTATGCATGTGTAAGACCTAAAAATTCATCTCTATCCCTCACAGTTCTTATGCAACTCATAATGTAAGTTCACTTATTTTTCACATTCAAGGACAAATGAATTCTCTAAAGGAATGCCTTTAATTAACTATAAATTTTGCTCTCAGGGTTTGACCAATATCTAACAAAGGTTATTCTAGCCTAAAATACCAATACCAACATGTTTGTGTAGATAGGTCATCGATTGAATTAACGAGTTAGAATCTACGATCCTCACTGACCAAATTTTAGCATGTTCTAAGAGATTTAGTAGCAAGAGAAACCTTGTTTCCACATCTCATCCATCACAAGTTAGACAGAATCCTCTTGGGATTTATTATAGGACTTATCCATGCATGTGTAGGACCTGATGGTTCATCTCTAGCCCTCATGGTTCTCATATAACTCATGATGGATGTTGAGTCATTTTATACATTTAGGGATGACTGAATTATCTTGAGGAATGCCCCTGATCAACTAAAAAAAATTCTCCCATGGGTTTATCAAGATTTAAAAAAGGTTTTTCTAGCCCAAAAACTCCCATTTAGATGTGTCCACATAGATGGTTCATCGATTGGGTTGATGAGTCAAAATCTATGACCCTTGATGATCAACTTTTACCCCATTTTTGAGTCACTTGGCTATGAGAGAAACCTAATTTCCATGTCTCATCCATCATGAGTTAGAAAAACTATTCTAATTATTTATTATAGGACTTGTCCATCCATGTGTAAGAGTTGATGGTTCATCTCTAGCCTTCACAATTCTCATGCAACTCATGATAGAAGTTTGCTCATTTTATACACTTGAGGGAAAGTGAATTCTCTTAAGGAATGCCTCTAACGAACTACAAATTTCACTCTTCAAGATTTACCAAGACTATAAAAGGCTTTTCTATCCTAGAAATTCCCATTTGAATGTGTCCATGTAGAGGGTTCATCGATTTCACTGATGAGTCAAAATCTACAGCCCTGATGACCAACTTTTACCCCATTCTAAGAGATTTGGTTGTGAGAAAAACATCATTATCATGTCCCATCTACCATGACTTAGACAAAATCTTCTTGGGATTTCTAAGAGGACTCATCCCTCCATGTGTAAAATCAAAATCTTCTTCTCTGTCCCTCATGGTTCTCATGTAAGTCATAATGGAAGTTCAGTCATTTTGCACATTTGGGGATGAGTAAATTCTCTTGAGGAATGTCTTTGACCAACTACAAATTTCACTTTCAGGTGTTGATCAAGACCTAAAAAAGGTTATTCTAGCCTAAAAATGCCCATTTAGATGTGTTTGAGTAGATGGTTCATCGATTGGGCTAATAAGTCATAATCTACAGCCTGTGCTGACCAACTTTTACCTCATTCTGAGACATTTGGTCATGAGAGAAACCTCATTCTCATGTCTCATCCATCATGAGTGAATTACCTTTAGGAATGCCTATAACCAACTACAAATTTAATTCCTAAGTGTTGACCAAGACTAAACAAAGGTCATTCTAGCCTAAAAATGCCCATTTGGATATGTTTGTAAAGATGGTTCATCAATTGGGTTGATGAGTCAGAATCTATAACCTTACTAACCAAATTTTACCCTATTTTGAGACATTTGGCCATGAGATAAACATCATTACCATGTATATTCCATCATGAGTTTGAAAAAATCCTCATGGGCTTTCTTAAAGGACTCATCCCTCCATGTTTAGGAGATGATGGTTCCTCTCTATTTCTCATGGTTCTCATACAACTCGTGATGGAACTTTGGTCATTTTTCACATTTAGGGAGGAGTGAATTCTCTTGAGGAATACCTAAAAAAATACAAATTTCACTCCAAAGGGTTTACTGAGACCAAACAAAGGTTATTATAGCCTTAAAAATCTCATTTAGATGTGTTCACATAGATAGTTAGTTGATTGGATTAATGAGTCAGAATCTATAGCCCTGACTAACCAACTTTTACCCCATTTTGAGACATTTGGCCATGAGAAAAACCTCATTCCCATGTCTCATCCATCTCAATTTAGAAAAAATCCTCTTGATATTTCTTAGAGGACTCATCCCTCCATGTTTAGGAGTTAACACTTCCTGTTTAGCCCTCACAGTTTTTATGCAACTCATGATGGAAATTCAATCATTTTGCACATTCAAGGATGAGTGAATTATCTTAAGGAATGCCTCTAACCAACTAAAAATTTCAATATTTTTAGTTGAATGAGATCAAAAAAAGGTTTTTATAGCCTAAAAATTCCCATTCATATGTGTCTAAGTAGATGGTTTATCGATTGGGCTCCTTTAACTAATCAAGTATGTGTAAGAGATACCCTATTTTCTATGTTTCTTTTACAATGACAAAAGAGATTGGCTTATAAACTCAAATTTTAGTATATAAAATCCAAATTAAGGTTGAAATACCTCTAATTCATTTGTACAAACCTCATAAAATATTCATTTGTTGTAATAAAAATATATCTTGAGTTTTGACCTACTAGAGGGTAATTAGGTGTAATAGACAAAACATGATTTTATGAATTTTTTAGTAAAACATTAAATTTGGAAATAAAAACCTTTTATCTAATCATTAATAATTCATAAAACATCTAAATACATATGTCTAAGGTGTTTTGAAGTTCTAATTCAATATAAAATTGGTTTTGGCATGTTAAAGCAACATTAAGACTAGTAAGTCTATGAGAGGTTTTTGATAAAATTCTTTGTATCAGACCTTCTAAGGTGTTACAAAAGTTGAATCATGTATAAAAGATTTCCATAAATTATTTTATATTGATCTATACCCCTATTTTTATTTTTATTTTTTTGATCCTTTTGAGACATTTAGGTTTAATTAGCTTGTAGAGAGCTTCGAGTCTTTTGAGTTTAAATAGAGAAAACCAATATATGGATTGGTTTTCCATATTTAGATAAAGATTGAATATCTTTAAGGACCATAATAAAATAACCTCAAGTTTTATATAATAGTCAAGGAATATCAAAGTTGTTTAAGGCTCTTCATTTATTTATATATTCTTATCTTTTCAAGATTGTAATTTTATGGGTCGTCTAGAGAGAGCTATCAATACCAATATTAACCCATGTATAAGTAGGCCATAGTGACTATATGGACACATATAATTGTCTTTGTTTATTGTATGGATAAGTAGGAGTTGAAGACATAGACAAGTGCATCATTAGACCTCCTAACATTTATGATCATCATTCCCACAAATTTATTTATGATATAAAGGGTTTTTTGTAAATAGACCAAATATATGTGGTGTTTTACTACATGGTGCATTTCAAAAAATTCAAGTTTTAGGAATAATCCATTATGTGTCTTCAATAACTTGTCAATTTTTTGTTATTGACACATTGATTTCATTGATCATAATATAAACCCTTACTTTCTTTCCTACACAGGTGTCTTAAGACAAACCACGAACAACATGAAACTATGCATGTGCATGATTAGTTTATGAAAAACCATATGCTCAAATTTATACTAGAATGTGCATTGCCTCCAAACTTATATATTTGTACCAGGTTATTGAATCCACCTGAGGGATTATAGTTTGTAATGTACAATAGTGGGACAACCAAGTTGTTGGGTTGTAGATAGTGTGATGATGTTATTTTGATTTAGATTGTCAATGAAAAGTGTTATTTGGTTTAATATCATTTATATGTACATGATATGATGTAGGTTTCCAAATAAAGGATTGTTATGCCAAATATTGAGAGTGTTTTTGGTTCTTTGGTAATTGTTGATGACACCACTTATCACAATAATTATTAGTGCCTTTGTCTGAGTTAGAAGACATATGAAGAGTCAAGTTTGTGTTATCTTTTTAGGTTGATATCCTTTATGAAAATGATTTTGCTTTTATACCTTAGGTCTAGATGAGGAATTATATGTGGATTGGAAAATAAAAAGCAAATGTAAATGTAAAATATACTTAATGATTTAAAGCACCTAACTTAGAGAATAATGTGAAAAATTTTAACCCCATATGAAGTAATAATTCAATCATTTGCCAATAATATGTGTAAACATTAAATGATAAAAATATAAAATACACATAGTTAAAGGAATCATATTATCGAATAGTATTATGTGATACATGCAAATTTCTATGTCATAATTTAGCATAAATAATATAACATATATCATGAAAAAATGTAGACCATAACATGTACACAGACAAAATATGTCATATAGGCATACAATGTAGGCCATATCAGTATACAAAATCGATTGTGCCTACAAGTATGTACATAGACAAAATGCACCATATAGGCATACAATGTGAGTTATATCAGCATACAAAATAGATTATGCCTAAAACTAGATCCGTAGCACAACTAGCTCTCCAGCTCCTCATTACCTCCAAATAAATTATGTTATATTATCATAGACGTAGAGATAGAGGTGTTGTATGCATCAATACAAGGAGATAATATCCTCTCAGCATGTGAGTCATCCATTACTTCATTGATAATCAATGAAAATGTTTGTCTCTACACAACATATAAAATATAAAAATTAATGCATTAAAATTATATATTGAAAATTTGATAATTTTTTCAAGAATATAAAATTTTGTAAAATGATTCTATACTTACCATATTCCATCTAAATGGTTGTCTACATATCTGAGACCACATATACATATACGATGGGGAATCCTATAGAGAATACATATATTGTTAGATCTAGAGGTCCATATAATTATGTAAATATGACAAAATATCATTTATTAAAGATAAAAACAATTAAACTGTGTTCTCATCAGTTTCCATCCTTGAATCATAACCTATTTTAGAGATAGTGGATTCTTCGATGTAGTAGCAACATCACCTACATATTTTTCTCATCCATGAGGGGTGCCCATAGCATCCCTCATCATCTATAAAACCAATAAATGAATAATATGTGAATTCAATGAACATGATAAAAAGTTGTAACTATAATATATATTAAAATAGAGTTTTATGTTCAAAGGATAATAAATGTGTAAATGAATAAATATGTAATTTAAAAATTTTCAAACCTATATGTAAGGTATACTTGTTCCAATTATAGCCTCTATAATAGAGTCAAGGCTTGCTAAAGTACATATATTATCACCAATCAACTAGATACAAACAATAAATAACAAGTTCAGACAAATAAATTAGTTAATTAAGTACAAACACATGTAATAGAAAATAAATCTAATATTATTTTATAAACAAAAACAAACTAGATAATTAAAATTAAACCTATTCATCAAATATAGATGGTGAAGAATTCTCTACAACATGAGTCTAACATATCCTAATAGGAGTTTCTAAAGCTACTACATCTTGTATAGTGTCTGAAATTCTAGTGTCATGTGTTGCTAAATCATTTACATGTGGAATATGATCTAGTAGGCTAATGTTTGGCATGATACTATTTGGCACTATTGAAGCATATACAGATGGTATACACTTTGGTATACAAGTCTCCATAAATGTACTTTGTGTATTCCATACCTAAATAGGAGGTCCCATACACTTCCTCCCACATGATGTGTAATTATGCATAGGAACTGTAACATCAATAGAAAGGACACTAATACCTATACCAACACCACCACTACCATTGCCACTAATACCACTACCACCAACACCACCACTACCATTAACATCACCACTACCACTAGAACCACTTGTAGGTTGAGTAAAAGTCTTTAAAGTATGTATACCATGATCAATGATATTTTTTGTCAAACTAGTAACCACTTTAAGGGTATCCATTTGTGTGTTACGATACAAAATTTTAGGAATAATGGCATGTGATATTGTTCTTTCATTTATTAGAGGTTAATTATGATGGTTTTGGTCTTGCCTAACACTAGATCTGTCAAATGAAGACCCAGTTATTTCATGTAAATTTTCACTTTAAGTTCTAGGGAAGAGATAAAAGAAACTCAATACAGGTGTCGTTGAAAAACCTGTTTAGTTGTGCATGCATTGAATCAAAAGATTGTGAAGAGCTGCTCTTTGGCTTGGGAGGAAGACCCACAGATAAGAAATCACTAAAGTAAACTTTTTTTTTGACAGATAGTTGGGTGAATTGCCTAGTGATATCTAGATAACAAAAGTGATAACTTCTTTAGAGGCTATCAATCCACACACTTTAAATAGTCAATTTCACAAATTGGAAAGAAAGTACTTGCATTGATAATCAAAGGATACTGTAATTGAACACAAGAATGCTTGTTAAGAAAATAGACTAGAAATGATTAGTTTAGTGATAAACTAATTAATACTAGTGCTAGAGGGTCAGGGTATACTTTATAGAATATTAAGAGGGTCTGTGAATGGTTAGGAACATAGAAAATCAAGTTTGGTTGGGGGTAAATGGGTGAAGATAGCTTGCTAGTTTTGATTGCCATAGGTGACCATCGATGGTTGAGGTGATTATTGGTGGTTAAGGTGACCATTGATGATCAATCTGAATTAGTTGAACAAACCATCAATGGTTGAGTTAAATGTTGGTGGTTATTATGTAAATTTTGGGTTAATGAATTGTTGAATAATAAGATCTGATAGATGGATTTTATGAGATGGGTAAGGGCTAGGCTAATTATGAAATGGAAATAAAGTATGTGAATATTGACAAATAAGTACTTGGATTACCAAAAGTCAGTTGGATGATTGGTTGATGTAGTTAGCCTATTGGTGGAATCTAGGTTGATTTTGACAAAATAATGGTACTTGAGAGCTTGGTTGAGGGTTGATGATAAGTTAACTCTCAATAAGATGACTGATGATGCCTGATAACATTTATGAATCTAATTGACCTAAAAAAAACCTTTTAAATCCTTGATCTCCTAATAATTATTGTAGATGGATTTGACCTCCCAAGTGTCTCTCTCTTATAAGCAAAAGTAAGAGGTTAAAGTTAAGGTGTAAGTAGGCCATCTAAATATAATATGTCCATGCAAAGGCTCACAACCAAAATTAGACTAGTTATATTTAAAAATGCAATATGGGTGGTTATATGTTCTTTGTTAAGGAGGTGGACCCTAACTATCAATGGATAGGTTTCTCATGGTGACCATAGATGATCACCCTGACTGTTGATGATTAGGTTCTAAAGGAAGGAGGTCCCAAAGTCTAGGTTAAGTTAGTTTTTGAAACTGCCTATGATTGAGCCTTGTTAGGCTAGATTAGTATAGATTGATCTCTAGAAGGTCCTTGATAGGTCTAAGGGGATTTTCAACATTTAGAATCATAGGTGTGTGGATCTATAGTTCCTACATTTTCCCCCTTTTTGTTGTATGGCTTGTGTGAACAAGCTATAAAACAAAAATGAAGTATGGGTCAAGGGTCTAGTTACCCTGCGAGTATGAGAAGTTGTTCCCCCTTAAAATAGGAGTTAATGAGGTGAAAATGAAATGGGTATAGGTTTGATAAGTGTTATATGGTTAGTCATGAGGTGGTGACATGAGGTTAGGCATTTGAAATACAAACTTGCACACAAAGTGTGACCAAAAAGTATGATAGCCAAGATCGTACAATGACTAAAACTACTAACATTGGTAAAAATAAAGGTTAGTGATTAAGAAGGATAAGGGAAAAGTGAACCATGTGAGCTCCAATAGGCATGGCGATTGGGAACACACATAAATGCGAGTCTTTTAAGTGATTTCTATGTTTCTAGTGGGTATCCAAGGCAAGAAGTGCTCCCATTAAAAACACAAATGGGTCATGCATCATGGATATCTGAGGTAGGAAGTGCTCTCAATGAGACACAAGTGGGTTAGGTATTCATGAGGTGGCACAAAAAAGTGTCAACATGGAAATGTTATCATTGTGATCAAATAACTAGACAAAAAGTGTCCTAAATTTGCATGTTAGATGGGCCAAAAGACACCAATGGTGAGGTGATGAGGTGGGTGCGTAAAGGGCATCTCCAAAAAGTAGAAAAAATCTAGTGCATTTGTGTGAGGAATGGGATCTTGTTATGAATACCTTCTTGCTATCGACTAAGGAGATAATTATTCTCCCTGAGGATGTACATAAGATCACTTGACTTCCACTATGTGGTGATTTGATATATTCGATCGAGTAAGAGGAGCAGGATGGTTTGATCAAGTACTTTATGGGGATGAGAGTGATCAAGTCCAATGGCATGCTAGGGGATTTAGATACTCAGCATTATATGAGATAGCTCTAGAGCAGAGGAGACTCATGATGATGCTCATGATTATGGTGAAGTACTTTGGGCTCCCAAATTTGAGTAGTGGGATTTTTATTTATGTGTTATTGGGTGTATTAGTGGAGTTAATATTTGGTAAGATAGTGTTTGGTTGGGTCCTAGTTTTTCTTGTTTAGATCTAGAGGGAGCTATGGAGGTTTAGGCACCACAAGAGATATGGCATCAATGTCAGCCTAGTTCTTCATTATTATGCCTATGAGAATATTTGGTTGTTGATACTAATAGGGTTAATATGGTCCAGTTATACTCAAATAGAGTTCCCTATTGGATTCATGTGATGTAAGGATGATATGGATGCATAAGGTGTAAGAGGTAATGCTCATGATAATAAGTGGTTTAGGGGTGCATTAGTTAAACTAGTGGTCAAATATATCACTTGAAGGCTATATGTGTAGTTTTTGATATGGCCAAGTTATAAGGGGCAGACCCTTGCCCTTTAGAGTTATAGGTGGATAGTGGGTAGATGAGAGGGTGAGGTATAACTAATCCCATTTGATAAGGTGAATTGATAGTTTGGCTTGATATAGGGTGTCTCAATTCCATTTCCCTAATATAGGAGGTAGGATTCAAAGGGTCAGTTACTAGTGCCCTAGCCTACTCTTACAGTTTTGGATGGTGGTTATGAAGAGATTCTAGTTAGGCCTCTCATGGATGATGCTAAATATGTAGATAGATACATAGCTTGTTACCAACCCATAATGTCATTGCAAATATTGGTGGGGATGATAGAGGTGCAAGGCCTATGGTTATAGATCCTACAAGCCCTGATGGATAGGTAGGGGTGGTATTGGTTGTAGCATAGGCAAAGGTATGGGCTTTACAAAGATAGGTGGCCATGTTATAGGGTTAGCATGCCACTATTGAATGTGAGAGTGATCTACTAAGGTAGAGGGTAGGAGCAGCTATAATAATAGTAGGAGGGACACCACACATAGTTTCATGGGAACACTATCTAGCTACTATAGAGGATCTAAAATAATATGAGGTGATAGTGTTAGACTTGTTGCCACAGGTGATGTAGTATGGGGAGTATAGAGTTATTCTAGTTAGTGAGACATCTATAGCTACTCTAAGATAGTGGGTTATGATAGTCAATCAAGTAGGGATCCTAAATGGACCCCCACTAGGTAAAGGTACATGTGTAAGTATAGGTGGGGCCAACAATAGTGGTGTAGAACCAGGTGGGACTAGTAGTATTGGTACCCCATGACCATGTTCATATATGTTTTGATATATTGTTAGCAATAGATGTATAATATTTTGATACCGGCCTACGTGCTGATGTAGCAAGATGTATAATTTTTTGAGAGAGAGTTTCATATATTGTTACATGTATTATTTATGAGTACTAGATGTATATGATGATGATGATGGTGTAGGATGTTATATATGATGTATGCTTATGGTTTATGATGCTTATGTTTATGGGTTATGATCTATAACATCTTGCATATGAGATGTTCGACTAGGTAGCTTAGGCTTGTGATGCTAGAAAAATAGTTGTGATGTTTTGATTTTATTCATGGATATGATAGGATATGTTATTAATGGGTATATGTCATATGGTGATGTAACCATTTAATGGATTTGGTTATGGTTATCATGATGTGTTTTTCATGTGATGTATTATGGAAATGTTTTATGGATATATTGGGAGATTACATATGATATTATTCATGATGTTTGATTATTGATTTTGTTTATGCTTATGAGAATAGATTTATGATGATGATACAATATATGTTTCTATGATGTTTTGATAGTAGATGGGTAGGATGATGCTTATCATTATGATTTTGATTTGATATATGGTGTTTATGCTCATGGGGATAAAATATGAATATTTTTGAGTATGTAATGAAAAGACATAAAATAAGGATATAACAAAATAAATGTTTTAGAATTCATGTGAGGTACATCTACATGAAGCAATAGTGGATAAGAAAATAATTATTATGCCTTTTAATTGTTAAGGACCAAAATAAAACCCAAAATTGGATTAGCTTAGTGAAAATAATCCTTTCAAATTCTTTGCACTAGCATGCTTAGGTTGATGAATAGGTATCTTGATCACATTGTGTCAAGTACAATCATAATCTTATGTATATGGTATATGGAGGGAGGATGTGTGGAATTGGAACCCTTTGTGACACTAGCATACATATTTTGTAGGATTCCAAGAGGATATTATAAGAAAGCCTATATGCATTTATAAAGTGTAGACTGATCGATGCGAGAAGTCTACTAAGGAGACTGATTATGGTTGTCCAAAAAAGTATTATTGTTAGGAGAGTCAATTGTAGTGCTTCTGATTATTTTTGGTCAGGGGTTTTGCTTACGATAATTTTTCCTAGGGTTGGGGAAGTTGATCGATGCAAGAAGCTTCTAAGAAATTTCTAGCTTTGACAAATTCTTTACATAGCCATCCTTTAGGGGAGTGGTCTATGTTTATGTGTCTAGTTTAAATGCTTTTGATAGCTATCCTTCAAGGGAGTAGTCCACCTTACATTTTGTAATTTAAGATATGTTTTTAATAAATATCCTTTAAGGGAGTAGTCTACCAATTTTGAGAATGACCCATGGTTTGGTTTTGACATTGATATTGTTTTTATTTTGTTTAGTTTTACATGGCATAGACTTGTTTATACATGCTCAAGTTATTACCTTTATGAATGCATAACTAAGGACACAAGAAGGTTCAGTAGGTGAAAAGAGGTTTATGTGATAATGATGATGAGCATATATCTTGAAGAGGGATGCAAAGTACCATGAGAATCATGCCATGGGTAGAGCCATGGTACCCATAGTTCAAGATTAAGCTTTGACTATGATGGATAATCACATGATTCAACTATAGTATGTTATCCCCAAAAGAGGGAAATGAATGTGGTTGTAGGGGATGAGCATAAGTTAAACCAATGATGATTATGACCCCTATTTAACAATAGAAGGGATGTAGATGTGAAGCATTGAGAAGCTCAGGTTCTAGTTTGCTTTTGAGAGAGGATAAATGATAAGCTTATGATCCATACTTGAGGGTATGATGTAGGGTCCAAGCTAATTGAAATCAAATTTTCTCCTTTTAATTTTATCCATATTAGTTACATGTTAATTTTCCTTGAGGATGAGATCTCTAATATTGAACTCTCACACTTTCAAGTGTTTGTTATAAGCATGCTTGTATTGTTATTGATAGACACTGAGATAGGAAAGAGTGACCAAATGATGCTCATCAAGTATCTCAAGTTGGGATAAACATTCTTGATGGTAATCATCTTCCAAAATAAGGTCACACAAATATATGTGAAGAGAGGGTATTTGTACTTCGAGAGGCAACAAAGCTTTAGCTCCAAACATGAGGGGAAAAGGTGTATTACACATAAGGGTTTTGATGGTAGTATGATATGCCCATAAGGTGAAATAGATGTACAAGTGCTAGTCCTGACCTAAGGCATTGACCATTTTGGTAAACATGTTGTTAAGGGTTTTATAAGAGGCTTCTACTTGTCTATTTACTTGTGGATGATAAGGTGATGAAAAGCTTAGTTTAATACCAAATATGTCACAAAGGCCTTGAACTTGTTTATTTTTCAAGGATTTTCCATTATCAGTGATGATCTTATAGGGAATACCAAAGAGATAAATGATATGATGGGTGATAAATTGAATAATATTTTTAGCTTTTATCGAGATAAGAGGAATAGCCTCCACTCATTTGGTGAAATATTCAGTTACAGTGATGATAGAGTGATTTCATTATGAAGAGTGGGGGTTAATTTCACTAATAACATCCATAACCCATTATGAAAAAGGCTAGAAGTTAGTAAAAAATTGAAGGCTATGGATGGGTGCATGACGCAAATTTACATGTTGTTGACACTTGACACACTTTTTCACATAATCACAACAATCCTGGTTAAGGATAGGCTAGTAATAGCCTAGGTGGAGGATGCACTTGGTCATAGTGAGTCGACTAATGTGACCCCCTAGATACTGTCATGCATCTCCTTGATAAGATGAGAGGATTTTAGATCATAGAGGTAATGGAATAATAGGCCATCAAGATTGTGTTTATAGAGGATGCCTCCCAAAATGGTATAATGAGAGGTACTCTGAATAAATGCTTGATGGGAATTCTTAGAGATGTTAGATGGAACTATGCCAAGGTTAATGTAGTCAAAGGTTTGTTGATACCAAAGGTCGAGATATCTCTCCTTCACACTAAAAATGGTTGGAGTCTCTGAATTGACATAGGAAGGTTTAGTGAGGTGATGGACAATGACTAATAGCTTTGAGTCTGAGGGTACTAATGGGATTTGGGAAGGAAGAGAAGCTATTGTGTCATCAAACTTGTTAGTAGATCATGGGGTAGTTTAAATGTGATAGTGTTTAAATGATGTCAAGAGTTATATGACTAACTAATTGTATAGTTGTAAAATGTCATTATTACACTAGTAAATTCCATTGACTTGATTGACCACAATTTGGGAGTCACCAAACATGTTGATTGTTTTGACTCTTAAGGCTAATGTAGTTTAGAGACCTATTATGAGGGATTCATATTTGTTCATATTGTTGGTACATTCAAATTCAAATTTAAAATATAAAATAAGTGGTTCATCGACAAGGGGGATAGGGGTGACATTGGTTCCCCCACCATTCTGACATTTGGAACCATCAAATAACATGGTTACATGATCAATGAATTTTACTTGGGATAGGTGTGTGATGGACTCATCTAGAAATTTGAGAGGAAGAGGTTGGTTTCTTGGTAGGGGTATGTCAGCCAACTAATCAATAATGACTTGCCCTTTAATTAACTTATATTGTAGGAACTCAGGGTCAAACTTAGCTAAAAGCATGAACTACTTAGCCATACACTAGTTTTGATATGGCTTAGAGTACATGTACTTGAGCATGTCAGTATTGGTTATGAAGAAAGTTTTATGGTTAAGAAGGTAGTGATGAAGCTTGGTGGCCATGAAGACTAGGGCTAGGCATAGTTTCTCAATATGTATATATCAAGTTTTTTAGTCTACAAGGGTGTCACTTATGTAATAGATAGCTTACTCTTTATGTTTTTCATTGTAATGGGCAAGCATTGCCCCTAGGGAATGTTTAGTGGTAGAGATATAAAGGTAGAAAGGTTGGTCATCTTTAGGAGGTGTGAGGATAGGTGGAGATAGAAGGTACTCTTTGAGTTCTTCAAAGGTATTTTGATAATAGGCATTCCACTTGAAAGAGATATCCATTTTCAAGAGGGGATGGAAGGGTTGACATCTATTTGAGAGCTAAGAGATGAAGTGGTGAATGGATTGGAGCTTCCCCTAAAAATTTTAGAGTTGTTGAAGATTAGTTAAGGGTAGCATCTCGAGGATGTATTTTATCTTGGAGAGATTAACCTCAATTCTTCAAAGGGAAATGATGAAGCCAAGGAGTTTTCCTAATAAGACCCCAAAAACGCATTTCTTGGGATTGAGGTGGCCATGGTAATGGATAAGTCTCTCAAAGATAATCTTGAGAATGGCTAAGTGGTCCTTGTGAAGTTTGGATTTTTTGAGGTCATCCATGTAGTCCTTGATAATTGTGTGGATAAGATCATGAAAGGTGTAGTTCATAACATGTTGTTAGGTTTCATCATCATTTTAAAGATCGAAGGGCATGACCCTATAATAGAAATTCCTCCATGTGGTGATAAAGGCAATTTTGTGATGATCTTTAGGGGCAATCAAAATTTGATTATAACCTAAGAAACCATCCATGAGAGCCAACATCTCATGTCCTACTATAAGATCAACAAGTTGGTCAATCCTAGGTAGAGGAAAGTCATCCTTTGGGTAGTTGAGGTTGATGTCATGAAATTACACATATATATGTAGTCCCCTTATGGCTTTTGTGAAAGGAATGATGTTTGAAACCCATTGCGGATAGTTAATGGGTTGAATGAAGTTGACATAGAGGAGGTGTTGAATCTCTCATTTGATAAGAAGGGTTATGTGATGATGCATTCATTGAAGTTTATATTTGGTAGGCTTAATATCATGATTGGTTATAATGTTATGGGTGGCAATGTTTAGGTTAATAATAGGCATGTCAGTATATGACCAGGTGAATGAAATGTTACAGTCTTGGAGGAAGGTATATAAGTCTTGTAATTCCTTAAGAGTGAGAGATTGGCCCAGTTTGATGATATGAGGGTTTATCAAAGTGCCTATGTCAATATACATAGTGGATTCATTTAACATTATTAAGGTTTCAAGAGGTGAGGACTAGTGGAAGGAGGAATCAAGTGCACCAAAGTAGGTGAGAATAGAATCATCATCCTAGCACTGAACTATGTTAATGGTAGGAGAGTCCTATCCCACCAGTTCAAGATGTATAAAAGGGATGGATATGGGCACCCCATCCTTTTCATAAGTCAAGGGTCATGGCTAATCATGTTGATGAAAAAAATGTTAGGTGGAATGATGTCCTCATCCTCACACTCAGGTGGAAGGGGTGTTGGTGAGGAAGGGATCTCTTCTTCAATAATGATAATGATAGTTTGTTTGGATTTCTTCTTATTGGGTAAAATGAAGCCAAGGCTATGCTTCTCATAAGGATTTTGAGTCTCAATAAAGTTCAATGTGTGTGGTCTGTACTCATATCACCCTAAGTCAAATCCTTTCCAAGCACACCTATATAGATATTCTTTTGCAAATTTTGGGTTGTCAAAGTAAGAACATGTAGAGGTGAATAGTTGAGGTGAAGAGGGGATGGTAGTAGTGATAAGGGGATTATCAATTACCCCATAGATAAAGTGGATTTGATATCTTGAAGTCCCAAAGGGGGTAATGGCTCCAATGTTGGGATCATAACCTAACTGATGGTTGAGTTTCCCATACTCTTAGGGAGTAGGGAAATCATCGAGGGTAAGGAGATGGTATTATCTAAGGGTAAAGCATTGGAAGGTAGATTCTAAGGGATAATTGGTGGGTATTTGGTCTATAAGAATAGATAAACTGGTAGTTACCTCTATGGAAGGAGAAGTAATGGCTTCATTTTCCTTAGTTGAGGGCTTAGCGATGGATGAATGGGGTAGTTTAATCAGAGGTAGAAGGACATCATTAGGTTGATAGGTCATGTTGCATGCTATAAAATGGATTGGGTTAGATTCTATGGTAACAACCTAACCTTCATACTTGAATTTGACACAACAGTAGAGGGTAGAAGGTATGTAACCCATAGCTTAGATCCAAGGTCTCCCAAATAGAACATTGTACTCAAATTCAACTTTAACCACATACAAAAGTTTAGGGAGCGTGCATGGTCTAAGCTGAATGTGGAGGAAAAAGGTACTAGTAATGTTATCATTAAAGGAGTGAAGCACAACTAAAGTTTAGGACATGACATTATCTAGTAATTTGAGTTAGTCATAGGCATGGGAGGAGATGATATTGATGTTGTCTCTCCCATCAATCATAACTCACTTAATGCAAGTTTGGTTGATGTAGGTAGTAATAAAGAGAGGAGGATCTAGATCCTCAAGGTGGATAAAGGGTATCTTCAAGTCTTTGAAAGTAACTAGGGTGGAGAGTTGGAGAACACCTATGAAGGCCTCTATAGGTGGGGAGTCACCTGGTTTGACATCGATTGATTACATAGCCTTGATCATAGCCTGGAGATGGTGGGGTGAGGTGGAAATGAGCTCATAGAGGCTCATATTAATTGGAGTTTGGTGAAATTGCTTAAGAATAACCCTCCTAATGGATTAAGAGGGGTTAACCTCAAAGGTGCCTCAGATGGTAACTTTGGGTTTGGCTAAAGGTGTAGATGTTTGGATTGGGTTTGGTTTAGGATGAGTTGGGCGTATGTCTATGGAATGCACACTTTGGCCTTCCCTTTATCATTTTTTTGTGATCATGTGACCACATTAATGGTATGGATAAAGGGGGAAGGTGTGATGGGAGGTTGGTTAGATTCTCTATCACTCTAAGCTGAGAATGGAGCATGAGGAATGTGTTATAAAATGATTATTGGGCACATTGGTAGAGGAGTCAACGGAAGTTCATTTAATAAAAGATCATAATTATCATAGAGTTGATAGATAATGGTCTGGAGAGCTTTGTAATCCTCAGTGTCATGCTCAAGTGTCCTATGATAGGAATAAGTTTGATGGTCATTGTACCATACTACCTTCAAACCAAGAGGATCAAAATATCTAATAGGAGGTTATGTGAGACAAGAGGTCTACAATAATATTTGAAGAGTGTTCATATAAGATCCTGCTAGAGGTGGGGAAGGTCTAAAGGTTATGGTTTTGGTTGGGAAGATAGTCATGTTGATAAAAATAGATTTGGTGAGTGAAGGTTTGGGTAAGGTAGTGTGTCTAGTCAATGGTTTTGGTTTGGGTATGCTAGCTGTTCAAGTGTTCAAAGTCAATAGTCTAGATATTGGTAATCGAAGAAGGATCAGTGCATCAAATAGTAGGTGGGCTGGTGTAACCAATAGTAGTGGATTCCATATGTTAAAAGTATCTTAATTTTTAGGTAAAGTTGAGGGTTGACGCCCTAAGATAGAGGATAAAGTAGAGGGAGGTGTAATCTTAGTCATATAATTTTTCAATAGTTTCTCCCATTTGGTTAGTTTGGATTGTGGCTTGGGTGTAGGCTTAGATGGGGTTAATTCCAATTTCAAGGATCGGTGAACCAAGCTTCATGTAGGGAAGGCACCAAGAGTTTTGGAATTTTTGCTTGGTGGTGTGGTCATTAGAGAGGCGACTATGTTGATTGACTTAGAAGGTGAGGGCTTGGTAGAAGTTTTGATTGGTGTCAGAAGTGGTGGAAAAATGATGGATTGGTTGGTTAAAGTCATGCTATAAGTTTTAATATTATTGATGTAAGGAAGCCCTAACTACTATCAAAAAATGGTTTGATCCATGTTTGCTTTTGTAACCATACCTAACTTTCGAATGAGTTTGGAAAATGGTTTGTATACTGGTCTAGTCTCCTAGGTAGTGGGTGTTAAGGATAAACCTAAGGGATGAGGAAGAGGATTGGTAGCCCCATATTTTTTCTCAAGCAAGGGATATATGTGTCGATTGGGTGGCTGCTTCATGAGGGGTGTTTGTGAAAAAATTGCTCCCCTAGGCACAATGTCCATAGTTGTGGTTTGTCTTGTAGTTAGAGGAGATGGTTGGTGAGGAATGGTTGTTGGTTTGGATAGGTTATACAAATGGGTGTTTGATGATTCCAAATCATTTATGATTGAAGATAAGGAAAAAATAACCTCCTTAATTTGGGCCTCTAAAGGAAGGGAAAGTGACTCTGCCACCTTGGTAGATGAAGTGGGTGAAAAACAAGTAGATTGGATAGTAGGTTCCTTATTGACAACCGTATCAAGGACCATATTGATCATATGGCCATCATGAGAACATATAGATTATGTGTACCTAGTTTTTATAGGGGTATGGTTGGGAAAAGGCTTCTTAAAGATGTAAAGAGATTGATTTTGAGGGGCATTGGGATTATCCAACATGAGTTCCCCTTATCAATAAGGCTCTGAACAACAATCTTAAAAGTATTACATTAATTGAAATCTTGTCCAATTACTTGATATAAATCACAAAGGTCATTCTCATTATACCAAGTAGGTGTTGGATGAGAGGAATCACATTGTTGAGGAGGTTTGATGAGGGAAAGTTATATAAGGTTACCTTTTAGTAGTTTCTCCAAAACTGAGGCATAAGATTATCCAAGTGGAGTAAACTATTTCTGGTTGCTTTAGTTTGGGTTCTTTGTGTTTTGGTTGATGGTAATGGGAGAATTTTATTAAATAACATTGGGAAGAGGGGAATTTTAAAGGAAAACTTCAATCACAATACCCTTGCTCTTGGTTCCAATGTTGTCTTGGTTGTCTGGTTTAGAGGAAGAGGTTTTATTGCTCTTGAAGGTAGAGTTCTTATTTTGTAACTTCAATTTTCCCTCGTCTATGGCTTGATTTTATATCTTATGCACCATGGTAAAATCTTCATCAAAAGTTTAGAATCTTTAGACATGAAATGTAGAAGATATATATTTGGCATAGGATTGAGAAAAAAGCTTTATAAGTTTAGGTTAAGGAAAGGAAAATGAAAGATGATTAATCAAGCTTCTCCAATGGGTGATGAAATTGGAAATGGACTCATCATTGAATTGGCTAATAGAATAGAGATTAGTGATAGAGACCTTCTTGGAAATGTTAGTGGAAAAGTGATCCAAGAAGACCTAGGTTAGTTGGGTGAAAAAAAAGATTATATTCTTGGTGATGACACTATACTAGTCAAGTGTCAAGTAGGATAAATACATAAAAAAGGTTTGAAGGAGAAGGGCATCATCGTAATAAATCATATAACATGAATTCCTAAAATCCCTAAAGTGCTATTGGGGGTCCTCCTTGCTCTAAAATTTGGTAAATTTTGGAAGCTCCCATTGAAGAGGGTAAGGTTTGATAGGGATAGAGGGATAAATAGATTCATTACAAATTTGATCATAAGATACGATGTTATGAGCCCCTAAAATGGCTGACTCAAGGTTTGTAATCTTATCCATGAGCATCTTCATTAGGTTGGTTTAAGGTGGTAGACCAAAAGGATTATAAGTTTGATATTGTGGTGGAGGTTGGGTAAAATATTGGTAATTGTTTGATGGTTCAAAGGTTGTCGCATTTTTTAATGTGGATGCTAAAGGTTTCATAGGCGGTATGCAAGGGTAGGTATATGATGGTGGTTGGGTAGTGGGTACACACCCTTTCGGGTTAGGGATGTAACTTAGGGTGGGTGTGATGGATACTTATTGAGGGATTCTTATAGGTTGGGTATGGGTGGTAGTTGGGTTGGTGACAAGAGGTGAGATAGTGACCTTTGTGCTAATTGGTGGTGAAGTAAAAGGGATAGATACCCCTAATATTGGTAAAGTGGTATTGACCAATGGGTTAGGTTTTATAGAGGGAAGATTGGTAGTGTTGGTGGTAGATGCTCTAATAATAATTGGAGCATGATGGGTTAATGGTACGGTTGATCCTAAGGTGGAGTAGTCATTGGTAGTGATGAAAGGATTAAGGGTATTAGTTGGTTGGGTAAGTTGATTTTTAGCTATGGTGTCAAAGGGCTTAGTAGATGAAAATGCCTAGGTAGTTGAAGGCTGGGTGGTGATCACAAAAATAGGGATACCCTTCATAAGGTGGGTTGGCATGCCATAGGAGTATCTTGAGGTGGAGTTGAAATTAGGATATGGTGAGGGGAGGTGTTGAGGTAGTGTTGGAGGGAAACTAGGTTATTATCCAAAAAAGTGGTAAAGTTTATGTCTCCTTTATAACATACCCAAGGAAAATTAGGGCTTCCTAGTGGATGGGGTGAGTATTCTACCTTGAAGATGTAATCCATAGATGAGGAGGTAGAAGAGGTTGATTTTAGTGATAGGGTCTACTCAACTGGGTCTCTTTGTTGTTGGCAAGTGACAACCATATAAGAAAGGGGGAGAGAAAATAAGAATAAACTAACCACTCAAATAGGAAGAAGATAAGAAAATGACCAAGGAAATCAAGACACACACTACAAAGTACATTAAGCCTAGAGGTTAGTTTTAATCTCATTTTTGGATTATGCCTTAGTTTATGATAATGTTTGATAGAAATTGGCTTGTAGATTAGGTACTATAAAAGTAGTCTATTGTTTGTTTCAAGTTGTTTAGGTACTCAAAAAGAATCTGTATTGGATTCAATGGCTTGGTATTGGGGCCTACCCACTCACTTCATGGTCCCACAACAATAAGAGTGTCGGGTGCTTAGGTAATATATATTGATACCCAGAGTTTATACTCAACTAGAGAGCTGAGTTGGTTCTCCCCTTGGTAATGAATTCTAAGTAGGATCATCAATAAAGGGTAAGGTGACTGTTAGGTGATGAAATCCTAGTCAGGCCTTGTCTCAAATTGTTTTGATGTTTGATTGATGAAAGTGGTTTGGTTATTGTGTGCACGAAAGGTGGTGCTATGATGAAATTACTATGATTTAATTCAAAGTGAACTAATGTTAAAATCAAGCAATGGATGTAGTTGATTTTAAGCCAAAAATAAATTTCAATTTCAATTATGAGCATAGATAAAGGGAAGAGCATACAAATGCAAATAAAATGTGAGTAAAGACTTTAGGTGCCACTGATCATGCCATAATATTTCATATAAATTTTCACTTTATGTTCTAAGGAAGAGATAAAAGAAACTAAATATAGGTGTGGTTGAAAAAATTATTTATTTGTGAATGCATTGAATCAAAATATTGTGAAGATCTCATCTTTAGCTTGGGAGGAAGACTTGCATATAAGAAATCACTAAAGCAAACTTATTTGTTAGACATATAGTTGGGTGGATTCCCTAGCAATAGATAGATACTGAAAGTGAGACCTTCCTTAGGGGATATTAATCCATACACTTTAAATAGTCAAGTTCATAAAACTAGAAAGCAGGTAATTTCATCACTAATCAAATGATACTAAAATTGAACACAAGAATTTTTGCTAAGAAAATAGACTAGAAATGATCAATTTAGTGATAAACTAATTATTACTAGTGCTAAAGGGTTGGGGTATACTTAATAAAATATGAAAGGGGTTTTTGAATGGTCAAAAATATAGAAAATGATGTTGGTTGGGGGTAGATGGGTGAAAACAAATTGTTGGTTTTTACTACCATAGGTGACTGTCAGTGGTTGGGGTGACTGTCGATAGTTAAGCTGACTGTTGAAAGTCAAGCTAACTATTGGTGGTTGAGTATACCATTGGTGGTTGAGTCAACCATTGATCGTTACTATGTAAATTCTAGGTTGATAAATTGCTAAATAATATGATCTGATAGATGGATTCTAAGAGATGGGTAAGGGCTAGGCTAATTTCAAAATGAAAATAAAGTAAGTGAATATTGACAAACAAGTACTTAGCTTAGAAGAAATAGGTTAGGTAAGTGGTTGAAGTAGTTAGCCTAATGGTAGAATCTAGCTTGATTCCAATAGAGTAATGGTACCTGAGAGCTTGGTTGATAGGTGACAATAAGTCAAATCTTAATAAGATGGTTGATGATATTTGATAATGCTGATGATGTTGATTGACCTATAAAAAAACTCCTAAATCCTTAAGCTCCAGATAATTAATGTAGATGGATTTGACCTCCTAGGCCTCTCTCTCTTATAGGCACAAACAAGAGCTAGAAGTGAAGGTATAGTTAGGCCATATAAATATAATACATCCATGAAAAGGCTCACAACTAAAATTAGACCAGTTATATTTTTAAAAATAATGTAGGTGGTTTCATGTTCTTCATTAAGGAGGTGGATCTTGACCATTGACGATCAAGTTTCCCATGGTGATCGTCGATGGTCACCATAACCATGAATGATTAAGTTCTAAAAGAAAGAAGTCTTGAGGGCCAGGTTTAGTTAGTTTGTGAAACATACTATGGCTAAGCCTGGTTAGGCCAGATTGGTATAGATTGATCTCTAGAGGGTCCTTGATAGGTCAAAGGGGATTTTCGACATTCAAAATTCCAAGTGTGTATATTTTTGGTTTCTACACCACCTCCCCTACCTTGGGATACCTTCATGTTAAAATAATTTGGAATTTCTTGTAATACAAACTCATAGTACAATTTCTCAAAAAATATAATGGAACCTCATTATTATGTCATGGAGGCTCATCAAACACCATTCACCAGCTATCCCAAAAGTTATTTTTAATCTCAGCACAAATACACCAATCAATACTAATGTGTTTGCAATTTACTGTTGGAGGTAGGTTGGTTCCAGGTTAAGTAAATAAAGCAGACAAATCTTCTTTTTCATTTTTTTCCATCTTCATATGATGATTTATTTGAATAAAATTATTTTAGAGCCTATCTTCGATTTCATATTTCATCTAGTTGTGAAGTCACATTTCTCACTTCATTAAAAAAAAATTCTAATGTATTGGAAAGTAAAATTTATGCACTAACAGCTGAAGAATGATTCAAACCATTAATAACTATCTATAATTATCGACATTTGGCATTGTATTGCTCATGCAATTTAACTTATTCTCATGCAAAATTAAACTCTAGTGGGGTTTGTCTAACATTTTATTTAGGAAATTGATCCATCAAATTTATGTATCTAAATTTTAAAAAAAAATAGGCTTTTAAGTCAAAAAAAAATTTAATGCAAATTTAAATTCAAAACCTTGGTTCAATAAGTTACATAGAAATGAAAAAAATGCAAAAATAACATACCTAATGTGAATAAATGTGATTCCGAATCCTATTGGTATAATAATGCTCCAAACCATGTGTGTCAATCTATAATTTCAATAAAAAAAATTTCCCTTCTCTTAGTCATGGTTTTTTATTTACAGCCCATGAGAAATCATAAAATGAAAAGGGTGTATGCCTTAATTCATTTATAAGGTGCATATCCCTTTAAAAATGTCATACACCCTTTGTAAAGGGCATATGCCCTTAAGGCTTGGGTAGTATCCCAAGCCTTGAAAATTAAAAACAAATTCCATACACCCTTTGTAGAAAAGAAAAACAAAGTTGGGGGAGTGTCATGTTTTTTGTCCCCCAAATATGTGCATCTACCCTATTTTAAAGGAAAAGATTTTTTTTTAAAATAATGTGGCTACAAAAGTCCCATAAGAAAGAGTTGGGAACCACTATTAAAAAAACAAGGATAAAAAGAAAAAGATTTTAAAAAAAAATTGAGCAAGGGTTAGAACCCTCACCAAAAAAAATTGAATTTTCCTTAGAAGATCTACACACTTTTCAAAAAAATGTCATTAAATTGAACATAGATCTAATACCATGAAGGATTTTAACCCAATAATTATCATTAATGACAAACATGAAAGTGAGAGAAAAACAAGAATGTATAAAATACTAGGTTACCTCTCAAAAGCAAACCATAGTGACAAGAGATTTAAAGTGGGAAAATGAACGTATTAGAGAAAAACCCACATGATCTTATTAGAAGGCTTGCAAAAAATATATCCATAAGTACAAGATTTGATATTAAAAAAACATAAGAGAAGAATAAAAAGATCTAAATGATTCTTAGTGAGTAAAATAAGAGAGGAAGAGCTTTTTATAGAGCTAGAGGAAGAAAATGAGAATTATATAGAATCCCATTATGACCTTACAATCCCCCCAAGTGTGTACAACTTGTGTCCTACTCCCTTAAAAAGTGAATGGAGGTGTGTGCGACTTATGTCCTAGTCTCACATCCTAAGTTAGAACAAAGAGGTGAGTGACACCTCATGGAATCTAGATTTATGTTAATTAATAATTCACATAAATATAAATTTCTCACATATGAAAAAGAAACTTAGGTTAAAATAAATTATCCTAAATAAAGGGTAATACTAACAATGATAGGTATAAATAATGATTCATTTTAACATTCTCATATTTTACAATGAGGTTATCTTAGTCAAGATACAATTTAAATATTAAAAAAATTAAATTAAAAATAACTATGTTAAAATATTTTTAATCTAATAGTGTTCATTGTTTGTTACTACAAATAGATAACAATTCTCAATAATCACAACTATGACTAACAACCTATTATAATTATCAATAGTGGTAACTATGGATAACAAGAAGTCTAATATACTTTTATTTACTTAAAACCTCTTTGTATTATCATTACCATGTTTGCAAGCTAATATTTTTTAATATATATTAAGATATCATAAAATGATGGATCTTTTATGATATGAAAGAATTAACATATGTCTAAGGCTTTCCTCAAAAAATTGTTACAACTAATACATATTACCCTATGTGATTTTAAGATCACACTTAAGCACCTCAATTTGGAAAAATAGTGGTATTAATCAATGATTTTTCAATAAAGTACAAAATAAGATCATTGTTTTTCTTTCAAATTAGTAAAATTTTAAATGTATTTGTGTTCTTTATAGGTCCCTTTGTGATTGTTCACCAATGTGTATCATGAATTAAAAGTTAGAAATAAATTAATACTTATTAAAAATAGTTAACATGGTGATAAATTGATTATTAAAGTATTATATGATTATCTTGTTGTCTCTCTCATACACACATAAAATAGCAGATCATATTATTTAAAACAAAAAAATATGTGATAATCTCAAGGATGTTTGTGTGTTTTGTGGGTTCCTTATATTACTATAAGTCCCCACTTTATCGTCCTAGCTTATAGATGGGGAGTTTTTAATTAATATTTTAACATTGAGTATTTTATCAATTGACTTATCAAGCTCATTGTCCTTTTCCGAAAACCATTTGAAAATAATGATGCAAATTAATTATTAAGCTCTTTATCCTTTCCTTTTACAAAACCATGTAAAAAATATAATTCAAGGAACTTATTAAGTTATTCTACCTTACCCTTTACAAAACTAATGTAAAATATGACACAACTTGTGAAAATATGCAAAAATATTTGTTTTAGTGATGTAAAATAACATTTTTTCCAAAATATTAATAAAGTAACCAATTAATATAAGAATTAAGCAAATCAAAATGAAGGAAATGAACAACCATGATGCACTAAAAACACCCATTTTTATTCATCAATGGTAATTGCATCAACTTAATATTATCTAATATCCAAGAGTAAAACTAAAATGCATTTGTAGTAAAAATCTAAAATCCCATTTTGATTTTTTAATTAAAAAATTAATTAACTACAATTTTTATCTTAACTCCAAAAAAGATAGAGCAGTTAAATAAATTTATTATTATTAGTAAATAAAGTCTCCATAATATTCTGCTAGTTAAGAGCTAGGTTTTACCTAAAATCCATCTCTATGAAACCCAAAACATAAAAAAATGGGAACCAATTGTTACTATATTTTAGTTGATGCAATATTTACTTTCCCTAAAAATGCTTATGCATAAAAAACTCCAAAAAATTACATTGTGAGATACTTCTCAAAAATTTAGAACAAGTAGTAAGACCACACTTTTATCTACTAAGAGTGATGGCCTTGGATTTCCATTGCAACAATATAGGTACACCTATAGTTTTTTATTTTCATTTTCCATTTCCAGCCTCTTTTTAGTTCATAGACCATCCACCTCTACAAAATTTCATTTCCCTCATTCCTCCATACTTTTGTGGGTTTTGACCAACCTATATATATCCTCCTCTACTAAGAGCTATATTGGATTTTATTATGAATTGACCAACTTCTTGTTGAGATTCTACACTAACCCTTTAGGCCAAAATGCAGCTCCTCTTCTCTCATTTATGTTTTCATCTTCTCTTATATATTTTGGGTATCAATATGATTTATCATTCTTCTCATGGATGTAATTAATATAATCCACATGTATTTCTCTATTTCTACACTCATTGAAACATCAATCTTAATTTTAGTTTCACAATTTACAAGATCTTTAAAAACCTTTTATAATCTATTTTCTCTTCATTTTTTACGATTTAAAATAACTCATTTCTCTTTATAAGTCTTCATTGAATGTCTTCTTTCCCTCTAATATGGATATACGTACATATAATTCAATAAAAATAAATAAAATGTTCTGGGAATAATAAACTCCCCAAGGTGCCTCTACCATTTCTTCATCATGCCACCTAGGGATGCTCTTCAACTCTTCCCACATATTATTCTCAAACTTATCATTTTTATGAGGTTTTATATTTATTTATTCCTCTCCTCTCTTTCACATTCCTGATTATTGGTCCATCCCTCTATCTCCTTTGTCATTACATGTCCACCTTGTGAAAATAACCTTTTGTTATTATTCTCCTTAATATCACCTTCTTGAAATACAAAGTATGTTTCTAATATTAGGTTCTACTAGTATTTTTCTTCACAAAATTCTTCAATTTCACAAGTGTGTACTAGTTTATTTACCTTTATGTTCATCTCCATGCCTTTTGAAAGGAAAATGTGTGCTACTTCACTTATACTACTATAATTTTATTCAACTATGTCCTCTTGCATGAAGATATCTTCTCTTTTGTATTTTTATTGATATCTATCAAGACCTAGCTACTTATAATGAAACTCTTTCATTTTACTCTGTTCCTTTATTTCTTTTTTTTCTACATCTACAAAAATCCCAAACAACATATTATATGAATAGAACATTCCATCTATAAAATATCATAATGTGCCATGATATACAAATGATAGGATTCAAACACACTAAACTCTTAAAACATATTATTATATAAGTAATCTCAACCACACATCTAGATTAACATCTAATGTTTGGTTACTATATTATTATTTGTGTAGTATTGTAAATATGTTCTAGCCCTTCTTTTGTTTTTAAAAAGTTGTATTCAAAAATGTTTGAAAAGTTTAACACATATTTAGTGGCCCATATGGTTTCCTATGGGAATAATTAAATCCTTAGTCAAATCAAATATATCATTCTCAATTTTGTCTATTACACTATATGGTAAATATTTCCACTCACCAATGCATGTGTATAAAAAGAATAAAAATCATGATTCATAAGTATATCATAATTTTATTCAAGAGGTTTATGGGCACAAATTATCTATCCATACCATGTTTTTTTTAGTTTGGTATATGTATACATACATATCAAATTGGTTTATAATGTAAAAACCTAAAAAAATGTCTTCAAGAGGTTTAGGGGCAGAAAGAATCTATCCATACCATGTTTGTTTTATTTTGGTATATATATATATATATATATATATATATATATATATATATATATATATATATATATATATATATATATATATATATATAATAAATTGGTTTATAATGTAAAAAACTAAGAAAAATTCCCTAATGATTAATTTTTTGTTAAATAGCATAATTCTAAGACAACTATGTAATTTTATTTATTGGTTAAAATTAAGCATGTTTTGGCATTCTATGGAATCCCTCATTATTTTTACCTTATTTATGTCTCCCTTTCTCTCTTCTCTTGATATCGATGTTATGTGGTACTCTCACCAAAAGTATACTCAGTTTGGTTTTGAGTAAAAAAATGTACTAGTTAGCTTTTCATGGTTAAGTGTCATCCTTGTCCCTTAAGGTACGCCTATGTTTTTTGGTCCCATATTATTTTTATTTTGACCACATTATATTGGTTTGTGTGAAAATAAAGTCATAATTTGAAATAAAATATTTATGTTGATATCATACAAGCTGAAGCCCTTAAAACTTTTTTTGAAGAGGAAAAGATAGAAAAAACAATAGACTACTTGACTAGAATTCATAATAGATGATCCAAGCTTAAAAACAAAATTGAGGAAAGGCAAATTTAGCAGTATGGGGCAGCTTGTTGGAATCATGTCGATTAGTTTTTATTTTGGGTCCCATAGGCTGACTGGCTATGTGGACGTTATTAAAAACTTTCATCATCATCATCATCATCATCATCATCATCATCATCATCATCATCATCATCATCATCATCATCATCATCATCATTCATCAATAAACTCACAAGTATTTTAGTGCATTAAATCATTTAGAGGTCATATAAAAATAATATAACATTTATTGTTCATGAGAATCTATTGAATATTTACAATCATTCTAAGGAAATAAAACAAGCATTTAGAATTCATTCATAATAGTAAAAAAATATTAGTCACACATCACTTTTCATAGGTTTTCATGGATGGTGAATTAATGTAATTAATGGAGTGATGTTTTAACATTAAATATTATTAAGGGGTCCATAAAATATCAAGGAAGCTCATTAATTAATTGAATTAACATAGGCACACAAAAAATATCTTTATACTTATAAAATCTAGCTTCCTAATTAAACAAAGCAAAATAAATACATTTTACCAGTCATCAAAGTAAAATTTGAAAAAGTTGCACAATTTATTTTGAGCTTGACTAGAAATGACAAACATGGTGATTAATGTTTGCATGACATTTGAAAAAACCAAAATCACCATGATTCTAAGGCTCTAATTTTATTACCCTAAATAAATTATTATTATTTTTCAAATTTGAAGATTGTTTCCAAATCACTTGATATTTAATATACATTTCTAAACCCTTATTTCATCTAGAATAATCTATATTTATAAAATTAATTAGGTCTCGTTTACTCTTTTAAATCTATTTAAACTTAGTAAAATTTGCATGAACATTTTTTTAAAAATACTTTTATTCATAACAAATCAAATTTAATATTAGATTTTTTTTAAAGATATTTAAAATTTTACTATTAAAAATTAAACTTCAACATTGTAACTTTCGAGGATACGAAAAAATTAATACTATGATTGATTGTTTCAAATCAATATGTTGGAGTGAAAAATGTTCCATCACTTTTTGAAATATTTTCATATATAATATGTAGATGTTTTCAAATGTTTTATTTAATGTTAAGTGCTTTAAAAAGTGTCATGTAGTTTGAATCACATAATTGTTGTCTAATTGTGATTTTTCTAATGCCCTTGCCTCAAAAATCATCAATTCTTTTAGTTATAGTTATCCTTTCGAATCATCCTTATTATCATATAATATTTAGGATCCCATCCATTATAATCATAAAATATTTTGGGCCCCATCCATTTTTCACTTTTGGACTTTGTAAAGTTCATTTAATAATCATCCCTAAGGTTTAAAATCCATGTGGATGATTTCATACCTAATTCATAAATTCTCTAAACCAAATGATGTTTAATGACCACTTTCATATCCAAAATCCAAGTTCACTTAGTTTTGAAAAATACTAGGTCATGTGACCTTTTGACCATGTATCCCATCATTTCATAGTGTAAAAAGTGTTTTCCATCTATTACTATATTAGAAATGTCTTGAGGTAAGCTCATAAAAGGCTTGTAATGTAATTATTCTCTAGTGTAAGCTTATACTTGGAATGTCTTCCCTTCAAGCTTAGTCCTAAGTGAATTTTGGTATTTAGTGTGTGTGTGTGTCTATATATATATATATATATATATATATATATATATATATATATATATATATATATATTCAAAATTAAATTATATTGAAAATTGTTATGGTTTTGCATGGAGCCAATGTAGAGATGAAGTCAAACCCTATGAACATGTGGCTAATTAATAATCATGAATCATGTGGAACAATAAGAAGGTTATAATATAGTGAGGCATGAGAATTCATTGAATTCAATGGTCCATGATAAATAAGAGACTATCACATGGACCATTAAAATGAAGAGTGGATAAGTAGCGACCTCTAGATAAAGTATGTGGCTTATGACCACATGACCAATCAATAGTTGTTATGTGCATATAACAAATAAAGATAGATCTACAATTTATACCACTTAGTAAATTTAATATTGAATAAAGTAATAAAATAAACTTAGTTTGAATAATTTTTAGATTTTTATCATGATTAAAGTTCAAAAATATTGTGTGTATACATATGCTCCACCAAAAGTTCATCACATGTCATAATATTATAACATTGGATGGTGCTTCAAGAAAGAATATAAAAATAAAACTAGAAAGACAAATTAAATGAAGTATGAAAATAAATGATGAAAGTAAATGAAAATAAATTAAAGTACCATATACATACCTTGAATTACCTTTTTTCTAAATGATTGTATGAAAATATGATTGTCTCGATCGTGGAGGTAGCAATACCTACATTTGAGAAACCCTAAGATACAAGACTAAAAATAGAAGTAATTCATATATATGTAAGATGGTCAAAGCATAAATGGAAAAATATTAAAATTTATAAAATCACTCGAAAAACTAGCAAGCCAAGATCATAAGGGCTAGGATATAACCAAAAGGCCAAGCATGTAAATGATAAGATGATGTCAAATTAATGTAGAACATACTTATTTTTAAAAATTATGTAAAAAATTATAAGTAAATAAAATATAAATGTGAGTAAAAATAAAATAAATTTATATAAGTAAATGAATTTTAACCTCATGTGAAATAAAAAAAAAGAAAACATAAATGATTGAAAATGAAAATGTAAATCAAAATGTAAGACTAGCACGTAAAGTGAAACATAAATGAAAAAATGTAACCATGTCAAATGTATATAATTTAAGTCCACAAAAATCAAACTAGAAAATGTTGGATAAATGAAAATTCAAATTATCTAAATAATGATGACTCAAACATAGTGTTTATTTTAAGATACAACATAAGAAATCATAACCATGTAATGACATGACTATGATGACAATGAGATGGTGTGGAAAGTATATGGTATAAGGGTATTTTGTGAAGAAGGTCTAGTATTAACCAAGGTCTTATAATGTAACTCAAAAATAAAGCCATAAATGTGTAATAATGAAAATGTGATCAAGGATGTGATCAACTAAAAATAATATTTGACAATGAGATAATATGAATACTATGATTTATGTTAAAGTATATATTTCTCAAATATCCTAGCGTATTGTCTAGCTATTTCATCCTTTTGTGACTTTATCCTATGTGAGGATTTATCCTATATTTGTTAATTAGGCTAGTTTGGTGTTTTGCCTTGCCTATTTATGCAAGAGCTTTTCTTTGTACTAGCAGATCATATTTTTGAATAATACTTGATTCACTTTATTTTCCAATCATTTGTCTACAAATTTATTTGTGTGATGTTTTGTTGTAAACACTTATGAATATTGGGTTGGAATGGTTGTCCTCCATTCTTAACATAGTACTAGAGCTTTGAGGTGTTACTCCCATCCACATTGTTACATTTTGCTTCAAATATTTCTCTTTTTGTTGTTGTTGTTGTTGTTGTTGTTGTTGTTGTTGTTGTTGTTGTTGTTGTTTCTTCCCTTGTCATAAATACTCAGCCTTTTTTCTTTCCTAGATCCAAACTTTTGTTACATTTCAAAATAATTTATCTATATGTAATTAAAATTACATGATTTACATGAATTAATATTGGATCAGATAAGATCGATCACACATACACTTCTGATTGGGTATACACTTGTTAAGTGAGAGCATGACCAATATGGGGATCTACTACACCCGATTAGGGGATAAATTGTATCACTTGTCAAAACATAACATGCTAGGAAGGGTTCCAAAGCCTACAGTCTACCACAATCACATAACAACCTTTAAAGAGTCCTATGATTTAATATTTTACTTATGCTAACAAACAAGAAAGTAAACTATTCTAATAACAAGAAAAGTAAACTAATCTAGTGTGTACTAAAGTTTTTGGCACAAAGTGGGGGTTAGAACAAAATAAATAAACAAAAACTAAACTAAACATGTATAGGAGACATATACTCACATCAATGTATATGAAATCCTAATACATAGAAGACAAGAATACATATTGCATTATCTATCTACTCTTACAAAGGAGAAATAAATTTATGAATACTTAATTTTGAAGACGTACCTATCAAGCCTCAATCTCTCCCTTGGCCAAGATGATTCATAAGAGATTATTGTGGTTGTAAGGATAACCAAGATGAATCAGCTCTAGGTTATAGGACCTACCTAAGCATCCAAAATATTTATCCATAAGAAAAGATTAGAGCTCGAAAGAAAGTATTAAACCCTAAAGCTTTATTACTCAAGTAGAATGGTCAATAATCAGATGTTCATTTACATTTCTTTGCTTTATTATTCTCTTCTTATGTAATGGTGGTAAATGGCCTTGTATATATAGTGTTAACTTACCTAAAAACCTTCAGACATGTTATCTATGCTAGGTTGATCGATTCAACCTAGCATGTTTTGATGCTAATTCCTAAAGTCTATGTTAGGTTGGATGGGAAGCTGAGAATCCAAAAGAGCTAAAATGTCCCCAAAACACACTAGGTGAACTAGGTTGACCTAGTGTACTAAATAGGTCAAAAGGGTAATAAGGCAAGCAATGAAGGAGTAGAGAATGATAATGATTAAAATAGATAGGAAAGAGAAGAATAAGCTTAGGTTCAAGGTTTTAAGAGACTAGATTTTGGATGGCAAGTGGCAAAAGGAACAACAATCTTATGAAGCACTGATGGTCTACCCACCCCTTTCTCGGTGCACCCCTTAAGGTATGCACTTAGAGATATTGAGACTCGATAGGTTCTTATAAGATACAAAGTATTAGTAATCAATAAAAGTTTGAAAATATTATATGTATACATATGCCCCAATTGAAGCTCATCATGTGTCACATAAGTGTAACACAGGATGGTGCTTCAGAGATAGAACATGATAACACACAATGTTGAAGCTAAGTATGGTACAATAAGAAGCAAATAAGATAAATGAAAGAACTATATTGAAAAACACATAATTTTAACCCACCTTAGTGTCGTAGATAAATAATTAGAATGTAAGAAAGTGAAGGCATCTAATGTAAAGCACACTAAGCAAACCTGTAGAAGTTAGTGCAAAAGATAGCCAAAAATCAAAAAATTTGAAAGATAGGCCTATGATAGTGGAAAAGAATCTCTACGTCATCACAATTCTAACTCATTTTATGATTTATAAAATGGATGATCAAAAACAAAGATATGATAAAAATAAGGAATCTTGAAGGAAAAGAATTGAAAATTTTGAATTTTAAAAAGTGATTTTAAATAGGAGAAAGAGAATTCATTTTGTTATTTTGAATTGTAAAAGAAAGTAAAGAGAGTTCTAAGACCAAACAAGGCTAGGATGGTGAGGGAACAACATGCTAGATGTGGAGGACACCTAGAGGTAGAAATAGGTGCACTATAGGTACACAACTATAGATCTCAAACTAATTTTTAACTTTTGTATTGAATTAAGTGAATTTTTAATATAATTTAATTTTATCCATTTATGCATGTCAAAAATGAATGAAATTAGATTTTAAGTGTAGAAAATAGGAAGATGGGAAATGGGTTGGAATGAAATAGGGAGAAAATGAGAAAAATGTATATTTTTAACAAAATAGACTAGGTCAACACACTGAACCTACTAGGTCGACCAGGTTGACCTAGTAGGTTGAATCCAGGTAAAAATACATGTGGTCAACCTAGTAGGTATAAGTTGAACTAGTGTGATTTTCAAGCTAAGACCTAGTGAAAAAGTGTCCAATTAGTCTCTAAGGTCCAAAATAGAAACTTGACACCAGGGAGAAGAAGATAAGAGAAAAAAATTAGGATAAAATAAGACAAAAATAGGGAAAGTTAGGTCAAACTAGGTTGACCAAGGAACTAGAATAAGCACAAAAAAGTATGTAGGAAGCTAAAAGAGGGCTAAAATGGCTTGAAATGACCAAAGAAGGGAAAAGAGGACCAACATAAGTTAAAATGGATAAAAATGAATAAATTATGCTTATTTTTTATTAAAAATAGAATGTATAAAGAATGTATTATGATTATACATAACATGGAGGAACTAATACATCCTTTGTTGTTTCCTGATTATAGAGACAACTATAGCTCTAAAGGTTGTTGGGCATGTCTTAGTTATTGGATTTGTTAGATAGGTTGATAGATTGAAAAAGAGTTATACTGGTAGCCATGGGTCTTGGGGGTATATCAGCTATTGCAGGGTCCCCCTAAGCATGAATGTGTTGGTCATGTTCCTTGGTTGTTGGGAATGACTGACCAACACCTTCAAATGGGAGGTGGATAGGGATGTGATAGAGGTGTATATCACACTAGAGGATGTCCATGCCATCCCTAGACTACCCATAGTAGGAAAACTAGTGATCGTAGGGATATTATACAACATAGTGGAGAGAGGAGCCTTAGCCATGTGGGTTATAGGCTTAGAGATGATATTGTCAGTGTAGAGAGTGAGTATGAATGATGTGTATATATCACAAATTCTAGATCTCTAGAAGGTGGTGATAGGCCTTATGACATAATGAGAGCTCTATTACATTTCAGATGGTAAGGTATCACTATATGTGGTAGCCTTGAGTAGGATGATGCTAAAAGAGGGAGTGATAAATGATCTATTCTCTATCATTAAGGTATAACTTACTAACGATCTATTTGAGATATAAGTTAGAGAACATAAGACCATGGGACTGATCATATTATTGACAACATGGATATATGAGAGGTCTATTATGTATCAGTTAGTTGGGTTACCCCATATGATCGATGATAAGTCACCTCAAGTGAGGAGATGGAGGGAGGAAAAGGTATCATGAGTCATGCCCCACATGTCAGTGCTATAGATGGTGAGATACACTAACATAATATTGCAACCATATGATCAATTAATGACTACTTGGGAGAGCTGACACATAGT